>RJWM01030952.1:0-22855 GCA_004363535.1 Dasyprocta punctata
AGCAATTTCTATGGAAGCAGAGGAGAATGAATAGAAGAAGACAAGTAACAATTGGAACCATCACTCTTGGAAAACAGGAAAAGTGAATTTTTAGCTGATCTATGATGGACAGCAACAAAGAAAGGAGCTAGGTGTGGCCGGAACAGGCTGCATGTGGCCTCACCGCCTGCCTCCGTCAGCTTCCTGTCACTAACAACATACCCGAGGCGATATTTCTACAAAGAGGCGAGGTTTGCCTTGGCTCACGGCTCTAGGGACTCAAGTCCAAGATTGAGTGGCCTCATTTCTTGGGGTCTCTAGCAAGGGCAGTGCATCATGGCAGGAGGAGGCGGGGGAACAGCTGCTCACCTCATGAGCCAGGAAGCAGAGACAGGCAGACCAAGCGGACAGCAGGGGCTCCTAACCCCCTTTGAGGACACACCCCTGATGACTTAGGGCCCAAGTCTTAGGACCTCCCACAGAGCTCCGGGGTACCTGTATAGCCACATTTATAGTTGTAATTTTATCTTGCTTAACTGAATGTGTTACCATTATATAATGACTCCTAATCTTCTACTGCTTTTAAAGTCTATTTTGTATGGTCAAAATATGGAGTCCAGCCCTGTACATTACAACTGTCTACATAAAAGCATCTGTGTATTTCCTGAAGCAGCATAGTTGGGCCTTTTTTTTAAACACTTCCATCACGCTATATATTTTAATTCAAGAATTTGATCCTTTTACATTTAAGGTAATTATTCATAGGTAAAGTTTTATTACTGTCATTTTGTTACTTGTTTCCTAGTTTTATTGTTGTTATTTTCTGTCTTTTATGGTCTTTTTTTTTTTGAGGTTACATTATTTACTCCATTAATGTGCTTTTTGCTCCTATTTTTGTCTTGAGTCTTACAGAGATTTCTTTGTGGTTACCATGAGGCTTACAGAAAATATTTCATTATAAAACAGTATTTTGAAATACAATTTAGCATTGATTTAACATTGGGAAAGAAAGAAAACACACAAAAAAATACTAATAAATATCTTTTGTCCTCTAATTCTCCCCACACTCTGGATTCTTAATATCCCACTGTATGTCTTTCTATTTAGCCTACCTTTTAAATTATCATTTTTGTTTGTTTGTTTTAGCCTTCCAATTAAAACCCGAATGGCTTATGCATCATGTTTACAACATTCGAGTATTCTGAATTTGTTTGCATAGTTACTCTTACTAGTTAGTTTTATACCTTCTGGTTTTGTCTCACCAGTTTAACACCTCTTTCAGTTCAAGGGTACCACTCAGCATTTCTCATAGTACAGCTCTAATGGTGATCAACTCTCTCAGCTTTTGTTTGTATGCATCCCTACGTTTCTCAAAAATAGCTCTGCTGGATGCAGTCTTCTTTCTTCAGCACTGTGAGAATATCATTTTGCTCCATCTTGGCCTGCGAAGTCTCTCCAAAGAGTCTGTAGTTGGGTACACTGGGACACGCACATGCATTGTTTCTTTTCTGTCACTGCTTTGAGAATCCTCTCTCTGCCTTTGGCCCTTGAGAGATTGCTTATAAAACGTCTTGGAGTAGATTGCACTGACTTGAACTTGACTGGTGACCTTTGACCATCGTGTACCTGGATATTTTTATTCTTCTCTAGATGTCAGAAGGATTCTATTATTACATCTGTGAATAAGCTTCTCTCTTTTTGGTATTCTCAGGGCCCTCTTGGGCCCCCAGAAACCTCAATATTTGGCTTTTAATGCTGTCCCAAAGTTCCTGTAAGCTTTTACCATTCCTCTTTCTTTCCTTTTCTCTTCTCCAAATATGTATGTTTAAGAAGATTGTCTTTGAGCTCAAGAATTCCTTCTTCTGCTTGCTGTTCTAATTTTGACACCTTTTAATTTCACTTAGTGTACCTTTCAGCTCAAGGATTTTTGGGATTTTAATTTAAATCTCAGCATTTAAGATGCCAGCTCAATGGTAAACCGTGTGTCCAGCATCCGTGAGGCACGACCTCCATAACCCACTCACACACAAAGACACTCGCCAGTCTCTCTATGAAGCTTCTCTAATTGAGCTCTGAATCATTTCCCTGTTGCCTTGAAGTCACTGCTTTCCTTAAAACAGCTATTGAGTCCCCCGCCCAAGACTGCACACCTCTCAGCTGCCGTGTGGTGAGTTTCTGGTGCCGTGTCGCCTGTTGGGTGAAGTAATGGCTCCCAAAAGGCTCTTGGTGCTTGTTGGCACACAGCAGCCTCTGTGCATGGAAGGATCACGTGTTCGCTCTCGTCTTCATAGTCTGGTTTTGTTTGTACCCTACTTCCAGAAATGCCGGACGGGCTGGTTATTTTCTCTTCAGCACTAGACAGTAGCCTTGGTCCTGCTTTGTCCCAAACCACAGCCGGCTGGCTGTCTGGAGTGAACTGAGGAGGGACCTGGGAAGAATAACCCACCCCACAAGCCTCCACCTGTGACCAGAGTGTGCCTCTGTGGTCGGCACCGAGGGATTCTGCCCCGCTCTGGGCTTCTCCGTGGAGGGACTGGCCTCGGGCTCCTATGCAACAACTTAGCACCAACCACCCTCTTCTTCCCCCCAGCAATTACTCTCTCCATGCTGGGCTGCCAGGGTCTGGGAAAGGAATGGGGAGAGAAGTCCCCTGGCCTCCAACACCACCACAGTGGCTCACACAGCCCACCAAGACCAGCAGGGCACAGGGGCAGGAGGAAAGCTCACACTGCCGTGCCTTCCTGCTGCTGAGCGACACTGCGGCCACTGCAGGGAATGAAGGCAAAGCATCACAGGTGACACAGGTGACCCTGGGCAGCAGGTCCTGGGGCCCCTCCACAGTGGTCTGGAGACAGATCCCTAGGATCTGACCAGTTTTAGGTTCCAGGGCCGGCCCAACGCTGAGCCCCCAGGCAAAGTCCTGCACTCCCTTTCCTGCCCTGTGCCCTGGTAGGTGGCGCCTGGCTCCACACTGCGCTAACCGTGGTCGGGGACAGCAGGTGGAGGAAGCCCCTTGGCTTCCTGGGCTGATTCTAAGCCAGTGGACTCCTGAGTCATAGCCACAGAGACCTACACAACAGGCCCTCCCCGCAGCTGGTGGCCAGCCGGCTGTCCTGCTGCGAAGAGCGTTTCTGTCCAGTGCTGGGCTGACCTGGAGACTCTGTCTGTGTGCCCCGGCCTGGGGGGCAGGGGACCTTGGGTTCTGGCTGGTGTCCAGGGTCACTGCAGTGGGTCTGGCACTGAGCTCTGAGGCAAAGTCTGGTGCTCGCCCTCCTGCCTAACCCAGCACTGCAGCCTTGCTCTTGATTATGCTGCCTGAGGCAGGGCAAGCGTGGAGCCAGGCTTTCGGCCACCTGGCCACGGCAGACCCAGAGGCTCAGCCTGTAAACACCAGCAGAAGCCAGGGTATTGGCACTCTGCGGGAGCCAGGCTTTCCATGGCGGGCCTGGCCCTGCACACTCCCAGGGCGCTGTGTGGGACTGGGGGCAGCACAAGAGTCCTCCACAGGGGCTGCGATTACCACACTGTCTCTCTGTTTCCTGAGTGGGAAGGGTCTCTCCCCTACACTGCAATGCACAGAGTTGCAGGAGAGGTAAGACAGACAACTCTCTTCTGCCCACCTGCTTTTCTTACTCACATACTGAAACCAGGGAATCTGGTGTCTCTTGGCTTCCTGAGCTCTTATGAAGGCAGTCTGGCGCATGAATTCACTATTTGGGTTGGGGTCCAGGGGACACTGGCTCGGGCAGGCAGGATCTCCTCATCTAGGTCGGGCAGTGCCGAGTCCCCCGCTTTCCCCCACACCCAAGGGCAGGCAGGATTGGAGCCTGCCAGGTGACCTGTCCATCAGCTGAGGGCCCGAGCTCAAGTCAAGAGCAGGCTGTGGCGGGGAGGGACTGCACACAGAGCCCAGGAACTTCGTAAGCGGGGCTGGCTCAACCCGGCCAGAGGGGTAGGAGCCGCGTGCACCCGGGGAGGGAGCCTCATGCCCACCTGTGTGCTGCCTGTGTCTCAGTGCCCCACGTGGGCACTGCTGGAGAGGCCCAGCAGCGGCCTCAGGCAGGAGGATGGAGACCCCCGAGACAGCCCTGCCCACGTCCTCATGTCAGCCCTCTCGCCCCTTTCCTGGGAGCCCTGAGAGGAGAGCTTTCAGCGCTGCCCTGAGGGCCATGGTGGGGTCTGGGCACCTGGGAAAGGAAGGAGATGCTGTCTCCATAAGGAGGATGCCAGGACACCCCATGAAACCGGGGGGCAGCCCCCTGCCCACACTGCTCCCTAGGCAGTCCAGCACAGGAGTCCCCTGCAGCGGGTGGGAGCAAGGCCTCACCTGGGACCCTGGGAGGCTTGGGCAGAGCGGGCAGGGGGCGCCCTCTTCAGGCCTCTGAGAGACCAGGGAGGAGCCAGGTTCCAGGCCAGGAGTGAGGTCCGGGTGACAGCCAGGAGCCACTGTGCATGGACCCTAAGACAGGAGAGGGGGTGACGGGGACCTGCAGGTGGACCCAGCCCACCCAGGCACAAGCTGCAGGCACTACTCAGGGTGCAGCTGTCTAAGCTGACACAGAGACAGACGCACGGGAACCCAGAGGAACCCATGGCACGACCCAGACCTGGAGCACAGGACCACAGCGCACCGGGTCCACGGAAGCAGCTTCTGCCCCGTGCTCAGCCACACAGCAACGTGTAGGGCACACTGAGACACAGACACACACGCAGACCGTGCACACAGAGTTCACACAAGCACCCACAGACACACATATACACGCACATACACATCCGCCAAAGCTGGTGAGGAGCCTGCTGGTGACCCTGGCGTTCCTGTCCCACCCACCTGCATCCTGGGCACTGGGCCCTCTGGGTGCCATGCCATGCTGGGACTGCTCGGGCTGTGCCATCTGCCCGATGGCCTGGGAGCCAGACACAGGGCCCTTTGGGGCAACACTTCAGGAGCTCTAAGGAGAACCCCTCTTCTCCATCCCAAATCACATTGCTGCCTTCAGAGCCGGAGCTTCACGCTCTGGAACAAGGGAGCGAGGAGTCCATCCCAAGCAGGGGAGCCTGGGTCCTGGGGGGACAGCGGAGGGAGCAGAGCTGACAGCCCCACCGGGGGACGGCAGGCTCAGGACATCCATGCCATGGGGACACTGGCTAGAGCACAAGAAGACAAGAGAGGACAGATATAACACTATTTACTAGGCATTTATTTGAAAATCAGTAAATACATTTATAGAGAGAGAAATTTTAAAAAGAAAAATGTGAGGGAGAAGAGAACAAGTCATAAAACCAGTGAGCAGCCTCTGCATTGTGCAGACAGGAAGAAGCATGGGGTGTAAAGAACTCACGCCCGGCCCCTCCTAGCAGGGAATCCAGAGCACGAGTATCGTATACTGCGGAGCTGTCCCTCCACTGCTGGTCACTCACGAGTCCAGCCCCTTGCTCCTCTCTCCTGAGGGGAGTATCGCCCTGCCACACACACACTCAGAGGAAGGAGGCCCTTCTGAAACAGCTGGCTGGGCCCCAACTGCCTTAGACAGTATTCTCAGCTGTAATGCTGCTACGTTTGTGAGGACTCTAATGACATCATCCTGTCGCAATAATCCGTGTGACTGCTGTGCAGTAGGATCCAGCAGAACAGCCCCAAAGTGTCCATCCGACATGCAAGCCCTTCTCTCACTTTCTTAACAGATGACATGCACTTTGAAGGGTGATATTAGACATCAGCCTTAGACTCCTCTGTGCTAGGGCCCACCATACCACCTGGCACACAGTGAGCCTATAACATACTATTTATTGATACGGACATTAGAACTGTACATGCCACCTTGTTTCTCTAGCCCGTTTCTCGCACTTTAGGTTCCTCTGATCTACTTAGCGCTAGTTCATGTACAAAAATCTCACTGTACTCAATGTTCGTCCTGATCACTTAATACATCTGTGTCCCAGGGAGGATTTGTCTCCTGTCCGACTCCCAACATGCTCAGTAGACAGAACAGCAGCAGCAGTAGCCACAGATGCAGTTAGACAATCATGCCTCCACTGAAGGAGTATTTATAGAGTACCTACCGTTGTTCCAGATACTGTGCACACTGTGCCACAACTGAGGGGTACTGTGACCATGGTCCGTGCTTCTTAGAAGCACACTGCGGCACCAGCGCACACTCAGGAAGGGAGGCTATGCACGTCTCTTCCCTGCTCCTCCTCAGGGACTGTACCGGGCAGCCTGCCACTGCTGGGGCAACGTGCCTGACATCCGCTACTGATGGGACATTGCAGTCCATGGTCACCTGACTCCAATGCAGAGACAACATGGCAGAAGGGCACGGCAGAGGAAAGCTGCTTGACTCGTGACATCCGGGAAGCAGAGTACAGGGGAAGAGCCTGGTAGGAAGAACCAGGGGGTCAGATGTAGTCCCTTAGATCGGACCCCCATAACCCACCCAAACACACCCAGAACTGTCCTCTGCTTATCTCCTCCATGTCTCTCATACCAGTAAGGTTCACAGTCAGGATTAACCATCACCATGGTCTTGTGTGGGTAGCTTAAAATCAACCAGGGGCGATCCGTGTACATGAAAATTCGCAAATCCTGCAAATGAGGAGTTTTTCTCCTGAGTGCCAACTTGTTAGCACACCACTGAAGGAGATTTCATATAGAACAAAGACACCAAATTACTTCACATGGGAAAAATTAAAATAGGGGTATGTGCTACAAAGTAATTTCAGGGAGAGGCTTCTTTATACATAAATAAGAGAGGGCCCTCTGACAACGTAGTTTTTTTAAAAGACAGAATAAATGGCACTGTTCAGCCAGTTAGGGTCTGCTCCTGTCTGAAACATCATGATTAAACAGAATATGTAAGTGGGAGTTACAGTGGAGGAGGAATTGTCACATCAAGAGCCGTCTGTGACGGGTGCATGACATGGGGGCATGGGTGTGTGACACTGGTTTATGGGTGTGTGATTCAGGGACATGGGTGTGTGTCATGGGTGTATGATTCTGTATTAGGCCACTGACGGTTTTATAGCTGGGTGTGATGCTAGGAGGTGTGTCACTCCGGGCATGGCCTGGAGATAGATAGACAGATAGACAGAACCTGTCTTGAACACTGTGGCTTCCTAGCTGCCTTCCCTTGACCCTCTGCCATGCTACCCTGCCTTGGAGACAACCAACTATGAACTGAAACCTCTACAAACTCAAAGCCAAAAGAAACCTTTCCTCCTTGAACTGAGGGTCTTGGCTATTTTGTCACAGCAAGTAGAAAGTAACATGGAAGGATTTTGGTACCAAAGAAGTGGTGTCCTTGCTGTGATTATACCTGACCATGTGGTTCACAGGCCTTTGGAACTGGCTTGCAAGAGGAATTTGTTTTGGAGATGCCACATGGAGAAGGGCCCTAGAATGCTGTGAGCTGAGCATGATGGGAGATTCTTGTCAGAGCTCAGACCAGAAGGCTGAGGGTAACGCAGCTAGGAAAGACCAGGCCGGGAGGGTTCTGTGCTAAGGACTCCACTGGCAGTTGTACTCCACACCATTTTACTATGCTCTGGCTGAAAATCCGTCCGTATTTTCCTAGCATGCAGAGACATTTCAGGAGATGGAAATGAAGGGCAAATGGATAGAAACCTACCTTAAATCAAAACAACAGAGAATCCTGTCCCCTCAGCCAGCTCCCAGATTTGAGCCAGATTACAGGCCCAGAACCCTTTGAATGAAGGGATGCCCAGGTCCTCTTCAGGAAGCACCACCAAAGCCTTACATGGTCAATGCTTCTCCCATCTTTACCCAAAAGAACCTAAAAAAAGGTAACTGTACTCTTGGAAGGAAAACGATCAGCCATTTGGGGGACTACTGGACACTGGCTCTGAACTAATGCTAAT
The DNA here is from genome assembly GCA_004363535.1 of Dasyprocta punctata. Taxonomy (NCBI): domain Eukaryota; kingdom Metazoa; phylum Chordata; class Mammalia; order Rodentia; family Dasyproctidae; genus Dasyprocta; species Dasyprocta punctata. The sequence continues at coordinate 7,855 of RJWM01030952.1, forward strand.
TTCAGAAGATCCAAAACATCGCTGTAATCTGCACTAAAAGTAGGGGTTCATGGAGGTCAGGTGATCAATGGTGTTTTAGCAAAAGTCAAACTTACAGCGGGTCCTGTAGCTCCTGAATCCTTCCTGTTTTATTTTTTTTAGTCTAGAATGCACGATTGGTATAGGTATACTTAGCCCTCCACAGAATCCTCATATTGGTCCCCTAACCTCTAGTGTGAAGGCTATCATTGAAAAAACCAAATGGAAACCATTACTTACCCTGACCTGGTAAAATTATAAACCAGAAACAGTATCCTCTCCCGGAGGCATTACAGGGACCAGTACCACTATCAAGGACTTGAAGGATGCAGGGGTGGTGTTTCCCACCACATCCCCATTGACTTCTCCTTGATGGCCTGCACAGAAGATGGACAGGTCTTGCAGAAAGATGGTGGATTACTGCAAAATGAACCAAAGCGGCTGTACAGATTAACGCATCTCTTGGCACCAGTACGCAGCTATTGATTTGGTAAAGGTCTACTTCTCCATATCTATCCACAAGGTCCAGCAGAAACATTCACTTTCAGTTCACAAGGCCAGAATACACCTTCACTGTCCTATCTCAAGGTTATATTCACTCTCCAGCCCTGGGTCAAAATTTAGTTCACAGATATATTGATCATCTTTCTCTCCCACAAGGTATCATACTAGTCCATTACATTGACGGTATCATACTGATTGGACCATGTAAGTAGAAGGTAGCAATCACTCTGGACTTGTTAGTAAACCATTTGCGAAATAAACACAACTAAAATACAAGGTCTCTCTACCTCAGCCAAATTTCTAAGAATCCAGTGGTGTTGGCAACCACAGATATCGCTTCTAAAGTGAAAGTCAGAGAACATCTGGCTCGCCCTAAAGCCAAAAAAGAGGCACAATGCCTAATGGGCCCACTTGGATTTTGGAAGCAACATATTCCTCTGTTAGGTGTTTTACTCTAATTCATTTACTGAGTGACTCAGAAAGCTGCTAGTTTTTGTTGGTCTGTTTGCTTGTTTGGAGACAGGGTCTCACTATGCAGTTCAAGCTGGCCTTGAACTATGTAGCCCAGGCTAGTCTTGAACTCGCAACAATCCTCCTGCCTCAGGCTCCCAAGTGCTGGGATTACAGGTGTGTGCCAAGACGCCCAGCAAAGCTGCTACTTTTGAGCAGGAACACTCTGCAATAGGTCCAGCATGCTCTGCCACTGAGCTGCATGATCCAGCAGACCACGTCTGGCCTGGAAGGAAAAATGGCCAGACGTGGGACTGTATATTGATTCAAGGGCTATAGCCAATGGTCTGGCAGATCAGAAACTTGGAAGGAACATCACTGGAAGATTGGTGACAAAAATACCTGAGGAAGAGGAATGTGGACAGACCTCTCCATATGGGTAAGACATATAAAGATACTTGTGTCCCATGTAAAAGTTCACCAAAAAGTGACCTCCACAGAAGAGGACTTTAACAACCAAGTGGATGGGTCCACCCATTCCATAGATAACTGTTAACCTTTTTTTTCAGCCACCCTTCATTACCCAATGGACTCATGAACAAAGTGGCCACAGTGGTGGAAGAGGAATACACCGAGTGCCCGATACGCCAGCAGCACAAATCACTGCTGCGTCCCCAGTATGGCACCATTCCACTGATGGGTTTATAGCTGGCTGTAATGCCAGGAGGTAAAGCCTGCTGGGATGGAGTGGGACACTGTAGGCATAGCCTGGGGATGGATGGATGGATGGACGGACAGACAGATACCTCTAGTCTTAAGTACCATGGCTTTCTTTCTGCCATGCCTTGGAGCCAGACAACTATGAACTGAAACCTCTACAAATTAAAGTAAATCTTTTCTCTTTTAACTTGTGGGTGTCAGGTATCTTGTCCCAGCAGTGAGAAAGTGACTAAGACACCAGTCATGACCAGTTCCCCAATAAAAACTTTGAGCACTGACTCTTCGATGACTTCCTTGCACCTAAACATGGCACAGATGTTGCGGTGAGCTCTGAGTGACCCATCATGGGAGGGGAAAACCATTAGGAAGCCTGTCCGTGGATTCCTTCCCACTTCCGAGTCTTCTTCCTTATGATTGGAAGTGTATTCTTTCTATACAGATGAAATAAATCTTAGTCATGACCACGACTACATGCTGAGTCCCATGAATTCTTCTAGGAATATCTGACTGCAAAGGTGCTCTCACGGACCCTGGGACACAGGATTATGAGTATTACAATGGCATAATGCAGAAAAAGCATGTACTACATGCTTAGAAGACAATGAAATTCTCAAAATGAAATGGTTAACTCCATACAAACTTTGTAAACCCAAGCCATTGTCTTAACAAGTCAAATGACGAAATCCCAGGAAGAAAGGAGGAAGTCAGGCAGGTATTTATTAGAAGATGAAAAGCAGTTCTCTGTTGAGAGAGGTCTGGAGTAGGTTGACCACCTATCGAAGGTGGCAGCCTGATGTGAACAATGATCATTTCAAATGACCAACTGGAACTCAGGCCTTCTAAACCAGTTACTCAGTGCACAGTTTAAAAGAAACTAACTTTAAAAGAAAAACTGGTATTCTGCATGTTCAAGTTCCTCAGCCCTGAAAGTGGAAGAGTGTTCTGAGGAACTCCCTGGTCAAAGTTCCAGTTTCACTGCTTATTCTTCTCAATGCCGCTGACCACCCAGCCTCAAGCCGTTTCTCATGGCACCTGCCTGTTCATAAGCGAAATGACCAAACTGTCTTTTACAAAAACGAAAAAGGTGACAGTCTCAGTGACAATGCAGATGATCAGCCTAGAACACGGGGTAGGAGATCAATGTCAATGCATCGCTGCGCCCTCTCCTACTATGGGGCCTATCTCTTAGGCTCCTTGCAAATGCACAACACAGCACCTCTGCAAGATCATTTCACCACAGCGACTTCTCACATTCGGCCTCACGGTGTGACACATCAAAACAGGGAGATGAAATGGAATGGCCCAGGTCAGGTCTGGAGTGGGTGACAACAGTTGACACCACAACACAGATTTGCCTTTTATGGCCTCCGTTGGCTTTGATGTCACTAGTACATACACGTGAAGGAACAGGCTAGGAGTGAGCGCAGTTGCCCTGCAGCTAGGCTGCCAACCAGCTGCCATGCAGCTCTCCTGGAAAAAAAAGGATCCGGAAAAGCTGGAAAGGAGAAGGAACCAGAAATTACCCTCAGCCCAAAGTGAAATGATTATTATCTGATCGTAAGGCGGAGATACTCCCTCCCACGCACTTCCATTTCCCTGGCACCATTTACCGCAGCGGGTGAAGCAGCAGGGAGAAGGTGGTGCCCGCTGCGGGTGGCAGGGTTTTAAAGTCTGAAAAAGCCAGAAAAGTCTGGGGGAGGGGGGCTGCACCCGCACTACACCCCAGCAGAGAGCACCAAGGCGGACGCACAGCCAGTGGTCGGACGCCTCATTCCACGACCAGGCGCTCAAAAATTTTGGTCACACACAGAAGGAAAAGTCAAGAGAGCGGCCCACCCGGGCGCGGCCTAGATAACGCGCCCACCCGACGAGCCGGAAAGGGGGCCCCCGCGCCACCTCAGGAGGACGCCCCCCGCCCCCGGCGAACGGAGCCGCGAATGGCGGCGGCAGGAGGGAAAGGAGAACCCCCCTTCAAGCTCCCTTAGGACGGCTCCGCGGACTGACAGGCACGGCTTACTCGCAGCGAAGCCACATAACGCTCGCCACAGCCGAGAACGATACCTCATTTCCGCCCCGGGCCAGCCCTCCCAGCGGCCCGCGCGGCCGGAAGTGCGTCTCCGCTCTTCCGGTGCCGGGCTCCGCCTCTCTAGGCCGCGCCCACTGGTACTCGGTGTCTCGGTGCTCAGAGGGGGACCCGGGATTCGGGAGGGCGCAGAGACCACCCTGCGGGAACCCTCTGCTCTGCCTCCGCAGCCGTGCCACACGTGCCCGAGTCGCCATCGAGCGATGAACCGCCTGTCCTCCCCGCCCGTGCAGCAGGGAGCTCAGCCCTAGTTGGGTCCTTGACTGGATGCCTTCCACCGCTGTCCTCCATTGACCCCAGAGGGGCCGCGTCTCCCTGCGACAGGGCGCAGTGCCTGCCGGTGGGAGCCCAGTGGACACGAGGGCACTGCCGGGTGGGGCTGCAGTGGGGATGAGGAGGGAATGAATGGATGAAGGTGAAGAACAAATGTAGCCGGGCGTAGTGGCGCAGGCCTGTAATCCTAGCACTCCGGATACTGAGGCAGAGGATCGCCTTGAGTTCGAGGCCAGCCTGGGCTGCAGAGTGAAACCTGTCTCAAAAAGAAAAAAACAAACAAACAAAAAAAAAAAAAAACGTAAACCCGAAGTGCTGGTGCACACTTGAAGGCTGAAGCAGGAGGATCCGCCTCAAAATAAAGAATAAGAAAAGGACTGGGGTTGTAGCTCTGCAAAGACCCCGAATCCAATCCCCAATACCAATAAATGCAAAATGATACTCCATCCATTAAAAACTAGGAAACAAATTGGTTAGTTGATTTAGCTCACAGTTTATGACTGAATTTGTTTTACTACTATGAGATCATTCAATCAGAAGCGGTGCAGAGAAAATGAGAGCAAGAGAGATAAGGAAGAGGCCTTTAACGGGGAGGGCAGGGGAGAGCTTTTGGGGCCGGGGGTGTAAAAGCTCTCAATAAGAACAAAGGAGTGTAGTTACCTTTATCAACTTTGGCTGGGGGAGGAGTTTGGGGAGGTGGGCAAAATGACATATTAACAGCTGATTTGAGGGAGCACCTGCCTGTGTAAAGCAGGAGACAGAAAGATTTACTGGGGGCTGGGGGTGGAGGCTTGGGGAGGTTGTGGAGTCTTGGGATTGGAGAGGTGCATGTTCAAAAGGGGAGCGGGAGGTTTATCTCTGGAATGAGAAGGAAAACATGGAGTTTACTCTTGGAGAGCTAAGTTGTTTCTCTGGGTGCAGTACCAAGTTGGGGGGATGTCATGCCACAGATAGCTAATCCCCAGGCTAGCAAAACCTATCAAATTCTAGAGCCGGGGAAAGTTGATGGTGCTAAGTTCTTGTGCTTGCAATCAAAGAGGACGTCCTGCTCTGCACAGAAAAAGGTAGCTCAACAGGAGGGCTATGGACCTGGGTCTGTGCCTCCTCTGCCTGTGGGTGACAAAGCTAATGAATGATTTAGGGGATGTCAGGGCTGCTCCGGTTGGGGAGGCCACTCAGCTAAAGTTTGGTGTGCATGTTGCAGCTTTCTCCCTGGATACCTGCTGATGGGGAATGGCCAACACCTCACAGGAGGCCCCTGGTCGGTGGGCAGCTCATCTCAGTGCGCAGCAGGGCAGCTGTCAGAGAAAGTCCTGACCTCACCCTGAGCAGAGGTCTCCTGGTGCTCCCCGTTGCCTGTGGCTTCTGCGACCTCCCCGGCTCCACCTTCTTGGCAGAGGGGTCAGGCAGGGTCGTTGGGCCTCTGCTTGCAGTCTTCAGTCCAGAAGGTCAGGGGCCCTGCAGGCGGTTCGTTCACACCGCACCCGCAGTGGAGTCAGCGCCTGTCCCCCGTGCCTCTTTCTAGGGCCTTTGCTTTAGGTTGGGCTGTCTAAAGCAGCTGTGCGCTGGCTCTTCTGTCTGACAACACAGTGCCAGAAGCAGACAGGACCCCAGCAAGGCTCCAGCCCTCAGCGCACTGGAGACCAAAAGGTAAAGTGGACTTGGGTGAGGACAGGAGACCAGCACAGGGCTGCCGTGGGTCCTGGAAGGAGCACAGGTGACTGCCTCTGCAGCACGAGCCAAGTTCTTCCCGTGTGTTGTATCTCCGCCACCCGAACTGCATCTGTGGGGCACCACCCTCTCCATCTCACAGGTGAAGGAATGGGGCACAGGGAGTAAAGTCACGTGGAGGCCAGCCGAGGACAGGAGCTTATGTCAAGCCTTTTAGAGAAGAGGAAGGCGCAGATGTGGAACTATGTAAGCACATAGTGCACTCTAGTAAGTGAGCTAGGAAATAAAGGCATGTTGGAATAACTAAACACACGGTAAGTCAGTCGAAGTGGGGGGAGTGGGCTCAAGTTAGGCATCAAGAGACAGCGCCATGGCAGTCTCAAAAGGCAGACTCAGATGGGCACCACTGAGCAGGCTGTGTCCCCAGATTCCTGCTGGTCACCTCCAGTGAGCACACTGGGCCATGTCCTAAGTCCAGAGGAGGCTCATTTATCACACCTTGCGGTGACAGAGCAAGGTCCAGGTAGGCCGATCATTCTGTGCCCGACTACTAAAGGCCTGGCAAAGGTCTCCTGCTGCCAGACAGCAAGTATCTGTCCACAGCTGCAGCAGCACAGCCATGGCGATCTGGGGCCCGGTGCTGGGAGCCTTGCTGGTGGTCATCGTGGGCTACCTGTGTCTGCCGGGGCTCTTCCGACAACACAGGCCCCAGGAGCCCCCCCTGGACAAGGGCCCCATACCTTGTGTTGGCCATGCCATAGCTTTCCGAAAGAACATGCTTGAATTCCTGCAGGGAATGTGGGCCAAGCATGGGGATGTGTTCACCGTGCAGGTGGGGAGCCATTTCTTCACTTTCATCATGGACCCCCTCTCCTTTGGTTCCATCATCAAGCACACAAAGAAGAATCTTGACTTCGTGCAGTATGCCGAAGAGCTGGTGAGAAAGGTTTTTGGATATCGGCCCTCGAAGTGTGACCCCCAGCTGGTGCACTCTGCCAGCACCAAGTACCTCATGGGGGACAGCCTGGAGGACATGAACAAGGTCATGCTGGACAGCCTGTCCCTGGTGCTGCTGTGGCCCAGAGGCCCGAGAAGGGACGCCAGCTGCTGGCGAGAGGATGGTCTCTTTCATTTCTGCTACAACGTCCTGTTCAAGGCTGGCTACCTGAGCTTGTTTGGCCGCACGAAGGATGAGGAGCAGGACCTGCTCCAGGCAGAGGAGATATTCGGGAAGTTCCGCAGGTTTGACCTTCTTTTTCCCAGGTTTGTCTACTCCCTGCTGGGGCCCCGGGAATGGCTAGAAGTACGCCGACTCCAGCGTCTCTTTCACAAGACACTCTCCGTGAGACACAACCCAGAGAAGGACAGCATAAGCGACTGGCTGAGCTACATGCTCCGTCACCTGAGCGAGTCGGGGACCGCCCCGGCTATGTTAGACAAGTTCAGCTTCGTTATGCTCTGGGCCTCCCAGGCGAACACGGGGCCCAGCTCGTTCTGGGCTCTCCTGTTCCTCCTGAAGCACCCAGAAGCCATGCACGCTGTGAAGGAAGAGGCCGCCCAGGTCCTGCGTGGCACCAAGCTGGAAGCCAAGCAGTCCTTCACCTTCCAGATCAGCGCCCTGCAGCACACCCCCGTCCTGGACAGTGTGATGGAAGAGACACTGAGGCTGGTGGCCGCGCCCACCCTGGTCAGGGCGGTGCAGGAAGACTGCACCCTGAAGCTGGCCAGCGGGCGCGAGTACCTGCTCCGCCGTGGAGACAGAGTGGCCCTCTTCCCCTACCTCTCCTTGCACATGGACCCCGACATCCACCCCGACCCCTCCACCTTCAAGTACGATCGGTTCCTCGACCCCAGTGGCAGCCGGAAAGTGGCCTTCTATAAGGCAGGCAAGAGAATCCTCCACCCCAGCATGCCGTGGGGCTCGGGCGTGTCCATCTGCCCGGGCAGGTTCTTTGCCCTCAGTGAAATGAAGCTCTTTGTTCTGCTCATGGTCACATACTTTGACCTGGAGCTGGTGGACCCCGATACCCCAGTGCCCCCACTGGACCCGAGGCGCTGGGGCTTTGGCATCTCACAGCCCAGCTATGAAGTGCGCTTCCGCTACCGCCTGAAGCCCATGGACTGAGCGCAGCCACCCTGGCTAGGAGAGACCCGGGCCTCCCGCCTCTACCCACCCCCCTGCATCCCCACCCACCCTGGTCAGCCCTCCCCACACTGGGCGCCACCCCTCCGTCTGTCCTGGCTGCCTCACTCTCTGGCCTCCTAGTATCTCATGGGGGTCTGCAGAACCATCCTGGGGCGGAAAGTACAGTGGAAGGGAAGTGTCTGGGGCCAAGTCCATGGAGCGGGGATCCCCACTTCCCACACCCCATGAGTAATGCGGCACCCTACAAACCTCAGAGTCCACCCTCTCACCCTGCTGTCTCCCCTACTCTATGGACTTCAGGGTCCGGAAAGTATGGAGCTAGTCAAGTCACAGGTGCAATTTTTAATCTCTGAGTAGACATGTTTAGTTTTTGGGGGGTGTTTGTTTTGTTTTCTTTTGTTTTTTGTCTTGTCTTTTTGAGACAGGATCTCGCTATGCAGTTCAGGCTGGCCTTGAGCTCACTTTGTAGCCCAGGCTGGTCTTGAACTTGCAACAATCCTCCTGCCTCAGCCTCCCAAGTGCTGGGATTACATGTAGACATGTTTTTAAAAAGCCAAAAAGCATAAAATTCATTTTCACAATACATTTAAATAGAACTGAGTGCCTCCAGATTACTTGCATTTGGACATGTGACCAAGCTAAGAATATTAATGAAATATTTTGACATTGCTTTTCTTTTGCCCCGCCTTGGAAATCTGGGCTGTGCTTTATCCTTGCACCAGTGCCCAGCCCCGGCCAGCCACATCACAAGCGCTCACAGCCTCGGCTGGCTGGCGGCTCTCTCTGATGTCCCGGGTGTTGAGGGTCTCCATGTGGTGCCCTTGTGTGCCATCTGCATGGTGCCCCTTGGGGCACCGTCAAGCCTCCCTTGGCCTACACAGCCACAGCTGGCTCGGAGCAGTTTCCTGTCTCCCCATGCAGCGTCAGCACACTGCTGGTTCCGCTTGGCCCGTGCACAGCACAGGAGCCGTGCCTGGCTGCGTGAAGGGCCACTCCTCTTCCTGGTTTCCCTGCCTCTCTGGCCTGGGTCACCCTCCAGCCATCACCCAAGGGAGACAACAGAAACACCCTCACTTCCTCTCATGGCCCCATAGGTAATTGACTTGGTGTTCCCAACCCCCTAGTACCTCTGAAATGTGTTCCCACCCTGGGCCACCCCGCAGCTTGCCAGCTTATGCCTGCAGCCCTGCAGCTCTCTCTGCACTGGGCCTGTGCCCTGGGTGAGCACAGCTTCCAGAAGCCCCTCCCACAGCCCTCTGGTTCCCACCCTGTGCTTTCTGCCTCCTATGACTGGCACATACCTGAGGTTTGAATTGTGCCACAATGGTCCCCAAATTTCCCCACCCACTGTGGCTGGAGGGGACACCCCTTGAGCAGGGGCACCGCCTCGCTGCCTGCTCCAGTGCCCGCTGCTCCTGGAAGACTTCCGGGATGTCTCCCCGCCCATGCCTGCTATTCCCTGTCTCCCCGGGTTCCTCCACACTCCCGTAACCCAGCACCTGCTATATGTCATTCTGTAATGTGTCTCCCCCTCCTGCCGTGTCCTAGCCTGGAACCCACCGGGTTGTGGTGTCGTTTTCATTCTTCTGACCCCAAGTCCCAACTGTGCATTAAATGACAAGGATCATGACAGCCCACGTCCACTGACTGACACTGTGTCCTGACTCATTCCCCACTCGTTCCAGGGTTGGGGTGGGAGTGTGACAGTGTTGTCCCCAACTGTGAATGCTGGAGTCTGAGCCCTGGCAGGGACTGTGCACACAGAGTTCACACAAGCACCCGCATACACACGCGTGCACACACATATGCGCACATACACATCCGCCAAAGCTGGTGAGGAGCCTGCTGGGGACCCTGGCGTTCCTGTCCCACCCACCTGCATCCTGGGCACTGGGCCCTCTGGGTGCCACGCCATGCTGGGACTGCTCGGGCTGTGCCATCTGCCTGATGGCCTGGGAGCCAGACACAGGGCCCTTTGGGGCAACACTTCAGGAGCTCTAAGGAGAACCCCTCTTCTCCGTCCCAAATCACATTGCCACCTTCAGAGCCGGAGCTTCACGCCCCGGAACAAGGGAGTGAGGAGTCCATCCCAAGCAGGGGAGCCTGGGTCCTGGGGGGACAGCGGAGGGAGCAGAGCTGACTCAGCCCCACTGGGGGACGGCAGGCTCAGGACATCCATGCCATGGGGACACTGGCTAGAGCACAAGAAAAGACAAGAGAGGACAGATATTATCGGGGTCCTGGCCTAGGACCACAGACCTCCTGCTCAGGGTATGAGAGCAGGAGAAAACACAGACAAGAGATACATTGTAGTTACAAGGGGCTCCAGCGTGGTCAAAGCCCAGTGACGGGCTAGGACACGAGACCCAGTGTCTCTGGCCTCTGTGGGGGTGCAGCGTGGTCGGGGCTGCGCTGGGCAGGCTGCAGGAAGCAGTGGGGTGAACTGCTGACACAGTTAAGGTTCAAGAATTGAGAAGCCATGCATTTTCAGAAAAGCAGGAGCAGATGGTGGTTAACTATTAACCTGGTTGTCTGTTACTTGCTACTCACCAGCTGGAAGGAATTTGCAGGAGTCACATCCTTAGCTGGCGAGATCGCGCTTCGAGGTGCCTGAACTTCACAGCCCGCTAGTCTCAGCTCTAGCTGTTGGCTTAAACATTAATCTGTCCCAGAGCCAGGTGCGGGTCTCCCTGCAAGTCATGAGGGCCTCGGACAGACTCAACTTATTTTTGTGCCAATTTATAAGGGTTAATTACCGCCTTCTTTGCACCACGTCAAGCTGGTCCTCAGCGAGGTAGGACACTCCTTGATCCTCTATTTATCGTCATTTACTCAAAAACGAATAAAGAGAGAGATTTTTAAAACAAGAGAAAAAATTACAATCGAAAAGAACTCAGCAAACATCTACTACTTCTGAGCACAACCGGAAGCACGGAGGATGCTGGTTTTACTCGTGGCAACGTCCCTAGTCCCGCGCTCCCTAGTCTCGTGCCATCTTCCATCCCCGCTCCACCCTCCGCCTCCACCTCCCACCCTGTGCCTCCTCTCCTGGCACCGAGCTCTGGTTCCGTCATGTGAGACAGAAGTCAGGAGGCGGACGGGGTGCTACGTGGTGCCGTGGAGCACCGAGTGCCGTAGAAACCTGGGGGAGAACCTTGTCCCTGTGGCCCAGGTGCTGCCCTGCAGCAGAGGACAGAGGGATGGCAATGCGGGGGCTGCGAAGAGGAAGCACAGCCAGCACTGTGGGTCAGGAGGGCAGCCTGAGCCCACACAGGAAAGACGCAGGCCGGGCTGAGTGTGGCCATGCCCGATTCTGAGGCTGGGCCTCGGTCCCCACCATTCCCGCGCGGTGCCAGGCCCTGGCCCTCGGGTTCAGGGGATGGAGCAGCGGCCGGGATTGCGCCCCCTGCCCCCTGCCTTGGGCTCGCGCCTCTGGTCTGCACGTCCGTGTGCCCCAGCTTCGCCAGGATCACGCGTCCTCTGCTGCCGAATCTCCGGAGAGTGGCAGATGAAGGCTGTGGTTGCTGTGTGTAGCAAGCTCAGTGATCCCGTAACAAAGTATCTCAAATAACCCAATTGTAATCAGAAAGAGGTTTATTTGGGGTTACAGGGGGGCTTGTTGGGGGGCCCCAGTCCCAGGTTGAGTAAATCGATTGCTCTGCCTCACATGAGCAGTGTATGGCAGAGCAAACGCCCACTTCGTGGGCCACAAAGTAAAAATAAAGGAAAATGCTGCGACCTCACTGCCCACCAAGGCCCACCCCTAAGGATAGGGGCCTCCTACCGGGCTCTCCTGTGCTAACCCCCCCCCCAAGGACCAGCCCCTTAGCCCTGGGCAAGTGGGGGACACTAATCTGAACCATCCTGGTCTCAGTCCCAGGTTCTGCCCAGCTCACGTGCAGGGAGGGCAGAGTAGCCCAGCCGCACCGCCCCCGAGCCTCCTTAGTGGGGCCCTCCGTGCTGGAACTCACCTGCGACGGGGGCTTGGACAGCGACAGACCAGAGAGGCACATAGGAGGCAGGAAAGAGACCAGAGGTACAGAGAAGCGGAGCAGAGGGAGGAAGGGCAGGGTGGCAAGGTCGCATCAACAGGGCGGACACTAGAATCTGACAGAGAAAGGCGGATCTGAGCCGAGGCCGAGGAGGAGAGGAAGTGACTGCGCTCTTCCTGGGGGCAGGAGCCCAGGATGCTGGTGCAGCTAGAATCCCCAGGGAATGAGCCTGGGGCCCCCAGAAACAGCCAGAGGCCAGGATGTCGCAGCAGCATGGGCAGGACGGAGATGCAGCCCTCAGAGGGTCACCACGGGACCTGGGCTGTCACTTGGCCGGGAGGGCCGTGAGAGCCAAGGGTGCAGAGCTCTCCCCGGCTGCTGGGCGCATATCAGGGACCAGTGTGCGAGGAGGCAGCGGGTGGGAAGCGCGGAGGTGAGGGGAGCTGGGAAACAACTGCGGCCGTGGTGTGCCCTCGGGAAGAAGTTGGGGAGGCGGGCTGAGAACTGGTTCCCAGGCCCCCGGCAGGGGCAGGGATGCTCTGTACAGAAGCCGGACCACGCGGTATCCTCTGCCTGCACCAGGCCGGCCTGGCCCAGCCCTAGTGGCTCCCCATGTCCTCCTGGCTCAGGGAGCCCCCAGCCCACCCCTGAGCCAGTTCGTTCAGGCCGGTCACATCCTCTTGGGCAGTGAGCCTGCTGCTCTCGGATCCCCTGGACAGTGAGGCCTGCGTGGGACCAGGGGCCGGGCGCCGTCCGAGCACAGTGGCCAGCAGAGCCTTCAGGTACTGGCGGAAGCGGCGGCTGGAGAAGGCGTAGAGCACGGGGGTGAAGCAGCAGTGGAGGAAGGCCAAGCTCTCGGTCACCTGCATGGCGTAATCCAGGCGCCGGCTGACCTGGCAGTCCCCGAAGACCTGCAGGTCCAGCAGCGAGTGCAGGAACAAGGTGAGGTTGTACGGGAACCAGAAGGCAAAGAAGGCCACCACCAGCGTTGCCGCCATCCTCAGCGCCCGGCCCTGGCCCCGGGGCTGCAGCCTGACCAGGACACAGCCGATGCGGGCATAGAAGAAGATCATGGCCAGGAGAGGAAGGAGGAAACCTAGCAGGTTCTGCTGGAAGCGAAGGAAGAGCTTCCAGGAGGTTCCATGCCCCCCGAAATCTGGGTAGCAGCTCCACACGCCCTTGGGGTGCTCATGTACCTGCACAAAGACCATGTCAGGCACAGAGATGGCCAGCGCCACGGCCCACACCAGGGCAGCAAGCAGCAAGCTCTTGGCCCGGGTCCTCAGCCTGTGCAGGGGCTGGGCGTGGACGATCTCCAGATATTTGTCCAGGCTCATGCAGCTAATGAAGAAGATGCCGCTGTAGAAGTTGATGGTGTAGAGGGTGCTCACCATCTTGCACAGGAAACTGCCAAAGACCCAGTGCCAGGCCACAGAGATGCCCCAGAAGGGTAAGGTCACCACAAAGAGGAGGTTGGAGATGGCCAGGTTCAGCAGGTAGACCTCAGCCATCCGCCGGCGGGGCACATAGCGGAACAGGACTATGAGCAGCAGCAAGTTCCCTCCCAGGCCCAGCATGAAGACCAGGCTGTAGAGGACTGGCAGGAAGACACGGGCAAAGGACAGGACCTCATCCTTCGAGCACACCAGGAAGACCACCGAGTCCAGGTAGTCGTAGTCATAGTAGAAGCTGCCGTTCTCAGGAGCAGCATCCTCGGTGGTGAGGTTTGGAGGGGAAGCAGTGGTGGCCATCGCGGAGGACACACGCAGGGCTGGGGCTCTGCAGTGGGGTGAGAAAAAGAATTCAGTGAGCCCTGCATGCCCATCCTCTCGCTCGGACCACAGCAGTGCTGCCCCGGGATGTCTGTGAATGCTTCAGGCGAGGGCACAAACTTGAGAAGAACATCATGCCACCTCGGATAAGTGACTTCGCCATTGGGTTTCTTTGAGTGGCTTCGCTTCTTTATTTTTCTCCCTCACCATTTAAAAAGATCTCTAACAGCTCTCAGATTCTTCTTTATTATCGAGGGATATCAGCTTGCCAATTTTTCATACCTCAGCACCTCAGACTGAAACATGGAACATTCTAGATTCTTTCATAGGTCCTCACTAGCACTCTATCAGTCTCTGCCCTTGACCCTGCCCACTTGCCTCTGAGCCCTATAAAAGTATATATATGGTATTCTTTCTTAAAATTTCAAACAAGTAAAACCAAAATCTGGATTTGAAGGAGTACAGACCAATGAATGGGGAGGCAGGGGAATGGCAGGCACAGATTCAAGATGGCGACTGCCTGGGTAGGAAGACACACGGGCAGCAGTGGGGTGGACAGTGATGGCACGAGCCACTGTCTGCTTTCTCCCGGGGCAGTGGCTTCCCAGGACTTCACTGTATTATTGAAGTAAGGTTTGTACATTATAGGTAGCAGACTTGGCAGCTATTTTCCTTTTTCTTTAATTGACAAATAACCATTCACAGTCACTGGGCGCAGCATGATAGTCCATGTATGCAATGTGTCACAACCGTATCAGAGTAACTAACACCAACACATGCAGTACCTGGTTATTTCTTTATGGCAAAAACATTCAAAATCCTTTCTTCCAGCTTTTTGGAAGTGTTCAATAAATTACTGTTAACGATAGCCCCCTTCTGTGCTCTGAAATGCCAGAACTTGCTTCTCTTCTCTGACTGTCACTTTGTACCTGTTAGCCAACCTCTCTCAATCCCCCACGCCACCCTGCCCCTCCCAGATTCCTGTGCTCTCTAGTCCATTCCCGCTTCTAAGAGAGGAACTTTCTTGCTTTCCACATTACTGAAAACAGATGGTGTTTGTCGCAGTGCACCTGGCTTTTCTCTCTTAACACAATGTCCTGGCCAGGCATGGTGGTGCACACCTGTAGTCCCAGCACTCAGGGGGCTGAGGCAGGAGGATTGCTGAGAGGCCAGCCTGGGATTCATAGTGAGTTCAAGGCCAGCCTGCACTGCATTGCAAGAACTTGCCTAAAAAAAAAAAAAAAAGAAGCAGCAGTCGTGGGCTGGGAGGAGAACCAAGAAGCCAAGCTGTGCACTCCTGTGAGCCAGCCAGCATACAGGCCAGGAGACAAGAAGAGCCCCCCACCCCACCCCGTGAAGCAACCAGCTGATT
>RJWM01030953.1:0-22920 GCA_004363535.1 Dasyprocta punctata
TTTATGCAAAGATGGGGGTTCACTGTATTCTTATTCTGCTTTCTTTGGTCCTCTCTGAAAGCTCTCATCTGTAAAGTTCTCTGAACAAAACACTTTTATTTTGTTTTGTTTTATTTTATTTTATTTTTATTTTTGGTACCAGGGATCGAACTCACAACCTTGCACCTGTCAGGCAGGTACTTAGGCCACTGAGCCAAATCCCCAGCCCTATTTTTTGAGACAGGGTCTCACTATGTAGTTCAGGCTGCCCTTGAACTCACTTTGTAGCCCAGCTGATTTTAAACTCTCAATGATCCTCCTGCCTCAGCCTTCCACGTGCTGGGATTAAAGGTGTGCACCACCATGCCTGGCTATAAACCACATTTATATTGAAGGTCTGCTGACTGTTTGATCCTGGCAGATTGTGTTTGTGGGGAGATGGAATGTTGCAAAGCAAAGATCAAAAGCCAAAGTAATTTTGGGCTATTTTTAGTCCCCTCCCCGTTTTTCAGACAGGGTCTTAATATGTATATTAGGCTGACCTTGAACTCACTGTGTAGTTTGGGCTGGCCTCAAACTTGTGGTAATCCTTCTGCCTCAGCTTCCTGACTGCTGAAATTACAGGCATGTGCCACCATGCCCAGTTTTTGTCCCTTTTAATGGCCATTTACTTATTACTCTCTATATCTTCTCTAACATCCATCTGACTAGTAGGTAGAAGTCTTGAAATTGCATGCCTAATCCTGACGGGCCTCTATCCTCCATCAAACTTAAGCGGAGACTGCAATAACATTTGAACACGGCAGTAGAGACCCGCCTCCTCCAGAAGTCTGCCTCATGACACCATCAATTTATTTGGTAAATACATTGACTCATGATTTTCTTTTGTTCTGTGACCTGAATCCCTATTCACAGGCAGTAGTCATAGGCAGTGGTTAAGATAAGCTATTTCTTATTTCTTTTAAGCAGTGCTGTTATTTTATGTTGACACATCCAACTTTCCTTATGTGTGCTTGTAAATTTCTGTAGCTGATCTGCTACTTGCTACTTACAATTTAACTATCATCTTAGGCAAGGGATTTCCACAGTAATTTCATTTAAGAATATGATTCTTATATTATATTTGTATTCTCTTTCTCATTTTTTTCTTTCTCAAAATTTCACTTCTCATATTGGGCTTATTCATTCACTAACTATATTTATTCACTAATTGTAGCCTTAGACCTTGTATATTTTTACTACAAACACTAAATTTCACCAAATGTACTTTTCTATAATTTAAGAAAGCTGAGCCTAGAAAAATGACCTTCAGTATCTTTAACACCAAAACCATGGAGATATAATGTGAACATCTGCTTCTCATTCTCTTTCTTTTTGCAGAAGAAAGCCTAAAATACTTGATTTAAGAAAAAAAAAGAAGAAGAAAAGGAACTGATAGAGTTACATGAAACTTTCTACATTATATACCTACTTCAGCCCACTGTGTTTGACATTCAACTATGTGAAACATTGCCTGCCATTTAAAGTAAAAAACAAATAAATATAGTAAGGAAAATGGGGATTTGTCTCTTCTGTGACTCAGAATCAGGTTATTGTTCAATGAACTCTAAAACTGTCTGATGTTTCTCACACCTTCTGCAGCTATTTGTTAATATTTATATTGGCTGTGGATGGTCAATGAAAGTTCCCTGGATTTGAGGAAAACTTCTGTTGACAAAAGCTAATGCCCAGAAGGTCATATGAGTCAGCAATGGAGGGACGAAGATGTTCTAAAACTTCTGATGCCAAGTTTCTTGTTTTGATTGTTAAAAATACCTTGCAACTAGAAATGATTAAAAATAAAAAAACCTTGTGTATAAATTTTGGGTTGCGATTGACATGAATTCTATTATAGGACAAATTTAAGACCTTTGGGATCAGCAATGTCCTTACTTAGAAAAAGTTTTAGATAATTGCCAGGTAATCACATTTCTTCATTTTCTAAATTGCCAATACATTATTGCTAAAAAGAATTCAACATAGCAATTCAATGATTATATTTGGAATACTAAACTAAATGGGAAGTACCCACTCTAGTTGAAGTGCAAACAAATGCAAAATGTGATTGTCTGGCTTCCCTTTCCCTGTCCATGGCAGATGTCAATTATTTTCTGTCCTTTCACTAAGATAATTATAAGCATGGAATCTATTTACTGGCTTTTAACAACAGTAAAATACATCATGAGCAAGTAACAAATGCTACAGGCAACAGTTTTAAATAAGGAAGAAATAATCCTTCTGATTTTTCTCTCTGGGCCACATTTGATCCACATATAGTGCAGATGGAATCTGTACCCAAACAGTGGTGACTTGAAACTGCTGCCTGACCACACGCCTGTCCTCTCCCTCAGTTTGGCACAGGAGGAGCTCCCATTTATTCATTTACTTTTTTCACTGGTAAATAAATGCTTCTATGGCTGATGAGCAAATGGGCCAGTGGAAGAGATGTGTAATGAGAACACTTCTCAGGGTATGAACAAAAAAACCCCAAAAACAAAAAACAAAAAAACACACATACTTGGTGTAAGATGGTCAGAACTGGTGTCTAACAGAGGACAAGGATCAGGGCCTGAGGCTCAGTGTCGGTCTATGTGGTCTGCAGGAGGAGATATGGAGGTCAGGGGCTATCTGATGGTTTTCCATGAAGTTCTCTGATTATTTTGGAATATTTTAACACAATGCTCCACTTTCTGATTTCCCCAGTTACAGCTGACTAATCAAAGCAAACCATCTTTCAGTTATTAAATAATTAAATGATGTGCATTAATTCATCTCTAAAACCCACCTAAAATGTATCCAACAGAGGAAATAGGAAATACTCGGTGAATATTTACTGAATGGAGAAATAAACAAATAACTGGGAGGAAGAAAAGAAGAGACAGAATTAATTCCCAAGACCATAGTTACTGGTCTTTAAGCCCAGGTATAGTTGCCCCAGGGGACCTGATCCATGAGATCTGGAGTTCTGTATTTATGGTTTATATCTAGATGTCCCCCCAAAGCCTCATATACTCATAGATGGGGTTTTTGGAAGGTGACTGGCTCATGGGTGTGTGATACTGGATTATTCCACTGATGGGTTTATAGCTGGATGCAACATTGGAGGTGAAGCCCCGTGGGCCACTGTGGCCGTGGCCTGTTTAGGTTGTATATATTCATCTTTCCTTCTCCCTTGATGCTGTTTGTTGCCTGCCATACCATGAACTGTTTCTCCTTTGTGATGCCTCTCTGCCATGCCACTCTGCCTTGGATCCAGCAGACTTTGGACTGAAACCTCTACAAACTGAGAGCCAAAATAAACCTCCCTTAATGTGTGGGTGTTGAGTATTTTATCCCAGCAATCAGAAAATAACTAAGACACTGTACAAGGATTGTTTTCTATGTGTGTCATAATGGGGAGAAATGGTGATAAGGCAGTCTTTGTGGCCTCAAGTACCAAATTAAATACAGAACTCTACTTTGAAAGCCTTTGATAGAGTTGGGTGTGGCGGTACATACTCCAATCCCAGCACTCTGGAGTCTGAGGCAAGAGAATGGCTGCAAGTCCAAGGCTAGCCTGGGCTACTTAGTGAGTCCAAGACCACTGTGAACTACACAGCAAGGCCCTGTCTCAAAGAAGAAAGAGAGAAAGAGAGAGAGACAGAGAGAGAGAGAGAGAGAGAGAGAACCTTTGATAAATGAGCATAACAGTCACAGAGCAATAATTTTAACAGGAAACTGAGCTGCAAAAGGCAAGCAAGCCATAAAGCCCTGAAAACTAGAAAATCATGAAGCAGTTAGACTCTGTCTTGGACAGAACCTGCTCTTTGCAACTAAGAAATATGCACCCCCTAATAAACAGAGCTGGGAAGAGGACAGACTGGCCTAGTTCTGATGATGGGCTCCTGATGCATCTATACTGGTTAGTTAGCCCTTATCTGCAGTAGAATTTTTATTTTAAGTACTGGCACCAGAAAAATTGAATTTTTCTAAATGTTGTGATGATTCACCTCCTTTGTGATGCCTCTCTGCCATGCCACTCTGCCTTGGATCCACCAGACTTTGGACTGAAACCTCTACAAACTGAGGGCCCCAAAATAAGTGGGTTATAGACATTTTGAAAATTGTCAGCCTGGGATGGGGCAGGTGGGCCTGCCCTTCTCTCTCATTTCTTCTTTCAGGAGACATTTTATGAAGTTGACCGCAGCAGTGTGGTGGTCACTGCTACTTCTGTCCCATCTCTTCCAAAGTTCCTGGTTCTCCACTACCCACTAGCCAGGGAGTCCTCTCCTATTCAACGAACACAGAAGGCCCCTTACCATCTAGGCATCCCAGTGAATGAGCAGCTCAGAAGGACACCGTGGTCCCAGATGGTGGGAACACACAGAACAGAGAAATGCTGGCCAGGCCAACTCTTTATCTCTCCACTGCCCTAAAGCCCAAAAGGACCCCTTGCTTCTACTCCTTCCCAACCCCGCTGGTCTCCATCTCCTCACACTCCCATGGCCTGCTCTGCACATCACCACTCACCCTGACCGCTCCAGAGTCAGGCAGAGGCCTACCTACCTTTCATTCATTCTCTGCAGGTGCCAGTTGGAGCTTCTTAAAACATACCCTGCCTGCCTCTCATCCCTGCTTTCAGTCTCTCCAAGGTTTCCCACCAGAAAGTTCTGACTCCTCATACGCTATATAGTATGGGGCCTCCCTGATCCCCCAGCAACATTCTCAGCTGCCTCACTTCTTCTGTCAAAGGTTAAGGTGCCCTCTGTTTCAAGGACACTAAGTCCTGCAGCTGCACTGAGTCAAATGTGACTGCCTTGCGACACCTCTCTCCTGGCGTATCTACATGCCTTGCACACACATCTCCAGCAACACTGATACACTCTGTGGGAGGCTGCTCACACACTGGGTGTCCCTATACCCTCAGTGACAGCAGGCAAGCACTGCATCAGCACGTAGCTTATGTTTACTCAATGAGTAATAAAGCCATTCACCCCACCTACTTTTAAATGGGTTTCATTTTACTTTATAACTTGGTGTATTAAAACTTTTCAGAAGAAGGCAGGATATGAAGCAAAGGTGGCAAACAGCAATTAAGCAATGCAGCAGTTGTCAAATGAGAGAAATCAAGTAGCCAGTAAAAAAAAATCTAGCCAGCTGTGTCCCAGCTCCACAGCCTGAACCCAAGCAGCCCCTCTCTAGATGGTCACCCAGCCTCTCACTTTCATTCCTGTGTTTTATTTTATAAGATATTTTTATATTTCTATTAATATTTTACTGGCACTTCTTTGTGAATGGAATATATGTTTATTTATATTTGCTTGTTTTTGTGTATTGAAGATTGAACCCAGGGGCACTCTATCACTGGGCTACATCCCCAGCACCACGATTTGCTTTTGTTTTTGCTTTTTGAGACAAGGTCTTGTTATGTGGTTCAGGATGGCCTTGAGCTCATTACATAGCCTAAGCTAGCCTTGAAAGTGTAGAGATTCTTCTGTCTCAGCCTCTGAGTGCTGGGGTTACAGGCAAGTGCCAACACACTCTGCTTCCCCAGCCCTTTTTACTTCGGGACAGTATCTCACTAAATTGCCCAAGCTAGTCTCAAATTTTTATTCTCCTGCCTCAACCTTATGAGTAGCTAGAATTATAGGTATGTGAGGTTTTGGCCACCTGGTACACATTTTTTAAAACAAGTCTCTTGAACTGTTCTGTATGTATGTGTTGCACATACACTCACATAAACAATATGTAGATTTTATGATGGAATTTAGGGGAAAGCTGGAATTCCGTGGAAACTCTTTTTACTGGAAATTGGCTAAGGTGGTCAACTATTTGTTCCATCAAAGGACATCTATATTAATCCGTTTTCCCATTGTTGGACACACTTTTCAATACCCACAATATAAAGGAAGACTGCTTTAATTTGATTCATGGTTTCACGGGATTTAGTCCATGGTTAGTTTGCTCCAAGGCAGAAACATTATGACAGAGGGGTATAGCAGAGCAAAGATGCTTAGTTTAAGGTCACGGAAAGCAGAGCAGAGGAACAGTGCCAGAGAGGAAAGGGCCAGGGACCATATATGTTATCGAGGTCCTGTTTCTATGACCCATCCAGATACATCCAAAAATGTGTTCCACTAGTGTCCCATGTGGGATCCCAAAGCCAGTCGAGTCAACACTCCACCATAACTACACAGCAGAAAGTTTTTGTTTTTGTTTTTGTTTTTGTGGTAGTAGGGATTGAATCCCACAACCTTTGCACTGAGGTATACTCTATGTCATTTTTTTTTTGGGAAACAGGATCTTGCTGAGTCATTACCGTAAATTAACCCAGGTTAGGCTTGAATTTACAATCCTCCTACCTCAGCCTACCATAGTGCTGAGATTACAATAGTGTACTGTCCCAACCAAACAAGAAAGATTTTTTAAAAAACAAAAAACATGACACAAATAACTATTAACTGTTCAGACCCTTATATTCCATGGTTTGGCCTGTTCACATACTAATTCACTTAACCCTTAGAGTGCTACGAAGTAGGTGCTATTATTTCCCCTTTTTATAGATGGGAAAACTGAGACACAGGGCTTCTACAACTAGCAAGTTGGAGAGCTGGGCTCATAACAAAGAGAGTGAGATTTTAGCACCATGGCCTTAAAACCTCTGTGAAACTGTTGCTAATGTATGTGCTTGGAGGGTGTGCTCAGAGCAGGTGGCCTGAAGAATGGCTGCTCTGTTTACAACACACCTAACAGTAATCTTAGGGTCATTGTGACAAGGGGCACAAAAGTTGTGACCTCCCTTTGAGCAAATGTCCTACACATGTACTCCATACGCTTCCACGTAGCTTCTAGATAGTACCAATGGGACAAGGCTCAGTAATGGGGGAAAGCTATAGCATTTCATCAGGGAGGTGGACATTTTCAGTGTATCTATAGGTGATCCATTGGTAGTCCTAGAAGCAAAGACTTTGAATTTCTATTTTCAATAAAGTTAAAAAAAAAATGTATGTGCTTGGAAGATAAACCTGCTCGTTTATCACAGGGTTCTACAGCACCAAGTGCGAAGCTCCAGTTCTTTCTTTTTGGAGACAGGGTCTTACTAGATAGCCCAGGCTGGCCTTGAACTCATGACGATCCTCCTCCTTCAGCCTCCCATGGGCTGGAATTACAGGTGTTCATATGCATGTGGGAATCAGCCAGGGACATGTGTGAAGATGTAGGCACATGCTGCCTATTTAGCACTGAGGAGGTTCAGAGGGCAAGGTTCAATTACATGTGGCCAGTCAGGCAGAGCTCAGAGGAAAATAACAGTGGTAGCATGAACAAATTGAGTAAAAACAAGAGGTGACAGAGTAGTCAAAAATGCTCCAAGTGAAGATAAGAGGCCAAACTTGTCCAAGGAAAACCAACAAAAGAAAAGTTGATTTTAAGAACCGTAAGGTGAAAACAAAATAAAACGAAACAAGGGGTGTGTGTGATGCAGAAAAAAAAGATTTTAATCCATAGAAATCAACAATGTCTCAAAAAGACAAAAAAAAAGTGTTTAAAAGCTATTTGTCAGAGATCTGAGGCACATTTATCTACTAGTCACTTACATACCAGGTTATCTTGTTAAGGACTGAAGGTTTCAGTAAGTTCTATTATTTAAGGTTTAAGGAGACAGCCTGGTCTATTACATAATTTGATTCAATTACTAATTATTCAAGGACCCTCAACAACATCCTGAAGATGGGAGGATTACAAATTCGGTTTGGTCGACACATTTCTGGTCCTGTGACCATTTCTGATGCTGGTTGCCTCCCATTCCCACAGTTCTGTACCAGGGCGCATCGGCACCGGCAGGTGAATGTGCCATCTCACCGAAGGGCAGAGGAGATCCTGGGGCTCAACTCAGCTCACCAGCGTGTTAATACCTTTTTTGGAAAGAATGAACAAGTATTGAACAAACAACATTTCATATTTCCTGTGTCATTTGGAAAACCCGTACAAACTCTCCTTACATGCAAACGATGTGTATCATTATTACATTTGGCTCAACTAAGAGGGGTCCAGGCAGGTTGAACTACATCTCTGAAGGGCAGAGGGCGCCAGATAATGTTCAGATTATATATAGCACCAATGATTCAAGTAAGGGAAAAGCAATGTCAGAAGAAATTTCAAATTCTAGTCATAGTGCTGAAAAATAAATGCTAAGGAGAATTTCAGAGCATTCAGACTTCTTAGTCAGTGAACTATGAAAAGTTGCCAATACGATATGTGATTTTTTTTGTTCTTTACAGTTTTCAGTTAGTAAGGCACATATTCTAGGACAAAGACAAAATGAACCAAGAAGTTACCTTTGTTTACTTGAGGCCAGTCTCATCCTGACCCACTCAATCTGAAACTCAGGCTGACACAGAGGAAGCAGTGGCCTGTGGCCAGTCCCTGCACGGGTGGGGGCTATTCTTACTTCTGAGGCTTGGGGAACCACAACCCTCTACCATCACAATTCTAAAGTTTGAGGTCCAACAATTACTACTATGATTTTTTTTTTTGTCTTTTAAAAAATACCTTGTCATAGTGCAACCCTGTCTCAAAAAAAATAGGGGTGGGAGTTTGGCTCAGTGGTTTAAGCCCCTGCCCACCAGGAGCAAGGTTGTGAATTTGAGCCCCAGTACCACAAACAAAACAAAACAAAACAAAATAAAACAAAACAAAACAAAACAAAACAAAATCTTGTCTGGGTTTGATTCTAGCACTGAATATGTGTGTGTGAGTGTGTGTGCACATATACACATGTGTATATGTATACACTACTGCCATCAGGATTTCTCTTCCAAGTTTCCCAAATTAGCACTGCTAACTAATTTACCTTCTCTCAAACAGGGCTTTGTCATTGAAGATAAAGTAATTCTGAGAGTTTCCTTAATATGGGAGACCTTGTAAGGACTTGAATAAGGTGACTTCCCTTCTCTTAGGGATTAATCCTCTGGGAAGAAGAAGAACCAAGCTCCCTGCTGATTTGAGCATAGATGGTAATATGAGGGCCTAATGTCATCTTTTCTATGGACAAATTTTTTTTTGCATCATTTATGTGTCTACAGACAGGTCTTAGCTCGAGAATCCCCATGTATAAGTGTTAGTATTTCAGTAACTTTTGCTATGGTGGTTTTTCTGTCTCCTTTAGCTCTTAGCCAGCCTTTCTGTATGGTTTAATAAGGTCCAGACTCGGCATGGCTCCTCTACTGTATTCACTGTACAGTAAATTTCACTCTACTGGGTTCTGTTCACCGTCTTTAGCACTTCACACAAAGCTTGGCACATGGTAGTGCACAGTGAAGATTTACAGAGTACACAAATAAATGAGCCTTAAAGACAGCAGGCTCAGCAGTGCGCGGGGTACATCTCTGCAATCTCGGCATGCTGGGAGCTGAGGCAGAAGGACCACAAGTTCAAGCCTAGCTGGACAATTTAGCAAAACTCTCTCAAAAAGGAAAAAAAGGTTTAAAAAGGACAGTGGACGTAGCTCAGTGTGAAAGTCCTGCATTCAATTCCCAATTCCGCCAACAACAGCAACAACAAAAAGGCAATAGGCTCTAAATTGGGTCGCTCCTGCTCCTATTCCTTAGGTTATCATTTCCAGGAGTGTAATACTCCAAGGAGAATCCTGGGGATAGCTTCATCTGGAAATAGTGGCCAACTAGAGTTCCCTGGGAAAAAATTTAAGCTATTTTTCCACAGAGAAATCGCTGCTCCCTTTAAGTAACTGTGAGGGAAAAATTGGAGAATTGTCAAGAAAACTTAGACTTGTGTGTAAAATTAAGTTCAGATGACAAACCAAGTTATGTTGGCAGATTAGAAGCAAGGCAGAGGTCTGGGCAAGGGTTGAGGAGGTGATAAGAGATGTGGAAGAGACCACTCTGGCCCACCCTCCCACTTTATAGAAGAGGAATAGCTGCCAACTCCCACAATTGATAAGTGTAAGAGCTAAGACATAAAATTTGGCTGTCCCCATGCCCTATCCAAATTCCTTCCTACTGTTTCTGTCTACCATAGCCCCAAATAGTTCTGACATTTCCAGTAAATCTGAGGACAGCCTTGCAATTACATTTCAGTACTTGGAATAGCAGGCCTTGGCTGTTAGAGGGTAGTACGGTTTGAATGTGCGCACCAGAAGTCACACTGAAATTTAATCTTTGTCGTAAGGTATTAAGAGATGAGAACTTTGCAAAGTGATGGGCCCTCATGAATAGATTATTCTACTCACAAATTAATGGGTTGTTTTAAGATTGGATCTATTACTGAAACCAGTTTGGCTGTCTTTTGTATAATCCCTTCTCTAATATGATACCCTGTGCAGTCTTGGGACCCTGTAGAATCTCTGCCAGATGCAGCCACCATGTCTTGGACTTAGCTTTCAGAACTATGATGCAAAATAAACTTCTTTTCCTTAAAAATCATCTGCCTTTAGGTATTGTTATAGCTACAGAAAATAGACTAAAGCCAGGCCATAAGCTTAGAAGAATCCCTGTCCCTGTGTAGTTTGTCAAAGCCTTATGACTTTCCCAGTAGACTATACTTGAACTCTTTGGTCATCTTTCAGTCACACCACTTCCTGAGCTACCCCTGCCAACAGCAGATGCACACGACAACCACTTACCAACCCTTATTGGAAGCTGCACTCTGTGAAGCACTTAGCATGCATTATTGTCTCTTCAAAATTCTATGGGACTATAGCCAGGCATGGTGGTGCATGCCTTTAATCCCAGCACTCAGGAGGTTGAGGCAGGAGGATTGTTGTGCATTTGAGACCAGCCAGGGCAACAAAGTGAGTTCAAGTTCATCTGGAACTGTGTAGTGAGACCCTGTCTCAAAAAATAGGGCTGGGGATTTAGCTCAGTGTCCTAAGCACCTGTCTGGCAGATGCGAGGTTGTGAGTTTGAGCCCTGGGACCAAAAAAAAAAAAAAGAAAAGAAAAAAAGAAAGAAAGAAAGAAAGAAAAGAAAATGGCAGACACAGTGAGGCCAGCGCTGGCCTAGCCACATCACCCTTCTGGGCCCAGGGCAGAAGACATGTGCCAAAAGACAAACCTTAAAAAACAAACAAATGAACAACAACAACAACAACAACAAATACCCCCCAAAAAACCTTTTAAAGTTTATTTATTTATTTATTTTTCAGGATAAATGTAAGGGATATTGTAGAGGAACATCTGGATGACTCTCCTTGAATAATGAGTAATTATCTCCATTTTGGCGATACGTAGCCCCATTCCCATGTACTGATATGTACAGAGCTGGCTAAGCTATTTTATTTTCCCTTCAATTCGCTCTAAGCAATGTAAATAGGGCTGGCTGAGATGCTGATGCTTAACCTTTGAAGCTGGATGACAGTCGCTGTTTCCCCGCCCTTTGACTTCCACAAAACATGGTTGAGCCAGGTGGAATGAAGAGTCATGGCTCCAGGGCTGTGAACTGGGTTCCAGACTCAAGATAAGAGGCTGTGACTTCCCAGGGCAGAAAAGTTTTACACATCAGAGCCGAAGCACCAGCCCCCCGAACATCAAATTGCTGCCTCAAATGTGTTATGCAGATTGGTCTTTCTGCATATCCTTCTCTCTACATATTGCTCATATTCTCCTGCCATTCCCATAATCACTCATCTTCTAGCCACTTCCTTCTTCACAAATTAATAAAACAAATTAATAAAACTGGGTTAGGTCCTGGATCAAGGCCTTTGTTCTGATGAACCTTCATCCCAGCTGGACTTAGGACCCATTGGCCACCCATAATTATAAATATGTGTTAGTGTCTTTATTCTTGCCATGGCTTACACTGGAAGTGGTAGATTGGAATTAGCTCACTGAATTCCAAAAGCGTTTCCATGGGATTACAGACCTAAACTTCCCAGGCCATGATGAGCACAGGAAAGGGATCATAATAGGATAGTCTCACGTGGCTAAGGGAGCCCTGAGCCCCAGATTGGGGAGCTCCATGTTCATCTCTAAGGGAGTCCTATGTAGGGGTCTCCACTCTGATCTTCCGGAAGTTTCTAAAGGAGCCCCTGGGCAGGGTCCACACTCCCTCTAAGAAGTCAGTGGGCCAATGCTGCAGATTCCGCGGATGTCACCATTAGGAGCTGAAGGAGTCATAATGGCCACTAGTGTTGCTCTCTTTGGCAAAGATATTCCAGCACAACTGAGTCACCTGGGGAATGCTCTGAGAATTCAGCAGGTTTGCATCCTTCTATAGGGGATGATCTCGGAAGGATCCCAGATTGTCTTTCTCTCCAAAGGTCTCACAAAGGTAACTAGTTGGAGACCCAGGGCTCTACCCTTAAATGAGGGAATGGTGAGAGGTGAGTACAGAATGGAAGTCTAAATTCTTTACTTAGATTTTTTTCCAAAAGGCAAGGAAAGTGGTGTGAAATCCTTAGGGCTCTTTATCTCTGTAAAGGTTCAAGAACCACAGTAATTTAAAATCCTCTAAAGGAAAAAAAAAAATGATGTCTTTGTCTCTTAGGGGGAGATGAGTTTCTCCTAACTCCTAGCACCCCAGAGAGCCCTGGTATTTTCAAAAGACCCCCTTAGGTTAGATGGAACCTCAGGACCCTATGACAAAATTGCTGGACACAGTCTTTTCTGTGTTCAACAATCAGAATCTAGATGAGGACAAAAGGAGAGAAAAGACATGGCAAAATTTGGTCATCAAAATTGGCAGTGCTTTAAGCACACCCAAGTTGTCCTAGGGAAAACCCAGGGATAATAAAGGACTGCCTGGGCCTTGCTCCATGTGTCAGGCAGCCGATGTGCCTGAGTCATGGCACTGGAAGACTGACTGCCCTCCCTCGCAGACAGGGGCTAAGTCAGCCAAAATCCTCATACTCCCCCATCAAAGAGGACAGAAGCAGCCCAGGGCAACTTGCAATCCCCCTTCCATGGACGTCTCTGTCTCCTGCAGGATGACCCTAGACATCACAGGCAAGTAGTTTCAATTCCTTTGGCTTCCGTTTTACCTCCTTCTCTAGAAACTTGCCTCTAGACCTATAGTTATAACTGGGGTCAAGGAGATCCTTAACTGAAGCTTCTTTACTCCTGATCTGACATGTCACTTTGAAGGCCAAATGTTCAACCATAAGTTAATTGTTCTACGGTGTCTTACTCCCTTAAGGAGATTTACCAGCAAAACTGGGAGCAATTCTCCAATTCTGGTAAACGCCAAAGCAAATTTTACCTGTTGGGACTATGCCAGGCTGTACTTCTGGACACCTCTGAGATTAACATAAAGCCTACACTTAAACCTGCCTCTCTGATGCCTACAGGCTCAGCCATTAGCTACTCTTGTGAGCAGGTAACTTCCCAGACACATACAAAAAGGCAGACATCAGTGACCCAAGTCTCCAAGACCATGGAAACTGTGGTTCACTGATGGAAGTAGCTTTGTCCAAGAAGTAGATCCAAAGCCAGGAAATGCAGTTGTCAGTTCACAACAGGTCATTGAAGCCAACTAACTCCTAGGACCACTGCTCAAAAAGCAGAGCTGAAAGCCCTTACTCAGGCTCTCATTGATATGAAGCCAAAAACACTTGCTTGGTGCTATTCACCCATGCAGCAATGTGGAAAGAAAGGGGTTTGCTAACCAATAAGCAATCATATATAAAACATGAGGCAGGCAATCGTGTAATTACAGGCACTACCTTTCCAAGCAGATCACTGTCACTCATTGCAAAGGACTCCAAAGAGACATGTCTAAAGTCTCTTTGGAAAATCAAAAGGCTGATAAAAAGGCAAAAAGGGAAGTTTACAGTCCCTCAAGATCTTAGCCTTATTTCCAGTTCCTGAGGAGCTATTAAAGTGGTCCTTCCTCAAGGAATGCAGTGGAAAGCTATAAAAATCCTACATGAGAAATGGTCACATGAATTTTTACAGGACGAGGAAAAAAGTTACTCCCATAAACCTCTGGAAGACCTGAGGCTTCCCTTCAGAAAGCAAGACTTTCATTATTGCTCCAGGTACAGATAAGTAACAGGGCACCTGTACTGAGATTCCTGTTTTTGATTAGATCCATTATGTGGGTAATCTTGCTAAGGCTATGGCTCTCAGGTTCTCAACAATTTATTGAACATCCTTCTTTGCCATACTTTCTCCTCCACAGAAGTGTGAAACTCTAATCTACCCTTTCACATATTTGGGGCTCTATATACCCAACCTAACAGAAGAGTTCTTGATTTTTTTTCCCACTGAACGGGCAGCTAAACAGTCACTAATTACTTTCTCATCATCTTCTGACATTCTTTTATTTCTTCAACCCAGCCAGTGAGCCACAGCACCCCAAGGCAGTTGGAAGCACATAATCCCAGAAGGTAGAACCTACAACCCCCACCAGCAGGAATTAGCTGCATGAAGACAGAAACCACCACTCCCTCAGCACTCCAGAAAGAATTATGAGGATCTGTGTCTCTTAGGGAGAAATGAGGCAGGAGGTAAGAGCATGGCAAAGCTGGCAAGGAAAGTAGGCAAAACCTGTTAATCACAAAATCCCAGAACACATGTGCAGAATAGTTCCCAAGGCCCTGCACATGGACTTCCTGTGAAAACTCGAGCAGGTTTTTGATAGAATGATCTAGACCTAATGCCAGCCTGAAGAATGGGAGATCCAAAAAGCACAGCCCACACTGAATGTTTGCTACTGTGTTCTTTCACTGTAGCCTGTTCTCCCTGGAGAGTGTACATATTTTTCTACTTTTACTTGGCCCAGACTTGCTTTTCAGAGCCTGTTTCTTTTCCTATCTTAAGAAATGCAAAACTTTGTTACAAAAAAAGTCAGAACCTTTTCTTTTAGACACAAGCCACTTCTCCAAACTTCACTGGGCCAAAAGAATAAGTCACCCCACCTCCACTCCCCCACCTCCCCACCTCCTATCCCTCACCTTCAGATGGTAACCCAAGAGGAAAAAATCCAGTTTTCTTTCTACAGGGAGGTGGGGGAGGGGGAAAGGTGGCTGGGAGGGATGAAGCAAGGGTAGAGTCATGTATTGCATCACTGTATTTTCTCTTCCCTCCTCCCCTCTGTTCCTGACTGTAAAACAGGGGTCCCCAATCCCCAGACCACAGAGTGGTACCAGTTTGTGTCCATGTTCCATTAGGTCCCTGGCCTGTTAACAGCAGGTGGTAAGCAGCTGGTGAGGGAGTAAAGCTTCATCTGTATTTACCATTGTCCCTGTGGCTCACACTGCTGCCCGAGCTTGGCTCCTGTCAAATCAACTGCAGCCATCAGGACCACAGACCCTTCTGTGAACTGTGCCTGCGATGGATCTAGGGTGCATGCAACTTGTGAGAATCTAATCCTGAAACACCACCACCACCACCCCTGTACCTCCATCCCACCCTCGTCCTACTGTCTTCCATAAAACCAGTCTCTAGTGCCAAAAAGGTTAAGGATTGCAGCTATAAAAGACCAATTCACATCAATGAGATGGTGATTTGTGGCAAGAAGAGGCCCCTCCATCACCTTAGAGCTAGCTTTAAGTAAAAGTTTTTCCTTGTCATCAAAAATAAATAGCCTCAGCTTCCTGCCTACCACACCATGAGCTGTTTCTCCTCTGGGACGCCCCTCTGCCGTGTCAGCCTGCCATGGCGCCAGCTGACTGGGAACTGAAATCTCTACAAACTATGAGCGGAAATAAACCTCTCCTCCTTAAATAAATAAATAAATAAATAGCCTACTATGGTTTGTTTGGTTGCAGTGAGCAAATGGACCTGAGCAGCCACTAACAGTTGGTGCAACCAACCAGGAGCTAAGTTTCTGCTCCTGAGAGACTTGCGTCTCCTGAATTCCAGCCAAGTAAAAAACAGAAACTTGAGAAAAAGAACTGACTCTTCCTGGACAGCTGATCTGACCATCACAACTCCAGGAACATTCTAGAAGGGGACACTGTTGTACCTGAAATTTCTCCTTTTTTTCCTGGGTTGGTGGCAGCAGCTGCTTATCAATGCTTTCACTGGTGAAAGGAAAAGGTGTTTTTTTTCTTTTTTCTTTTTTTTTTTTCTTGGTGGGGGCTGCTGATGGGCGCCACCTGGTTCCCTGTTGGAACATACACTCTTAAGAATCTACTATCTCAGGCTGGGGACATAGCTCAGTGGCACGACTGCTGCCTAGCAGGTACAAGGTCCTGAATTCAATTCCTAGTACATTAAAAAAAAAAAAAAGAAAGAGAAAAAAAAAGAAAATAAAATCTACTATCTCAAGCATGTGACCAGAGTAATGGAATAACCATTTGTAACTTCTCTTAGGTCACTCAGGAGTTGACCAATAGTGGTAAAGATGCCTTTATTGTTTGGTGCCATGTGGACTCACTACTGGCCATTTTGGAGGCCTGATTAGTACGAGTAAAGAATCAGAGGTAGAAAACTTTCTATCTCTAGTTTTGTTGCTTTGGCATACTCATTTGGTTTGGCTGGTTATGGGTTGATTTTGGTAGGACTTGCTTTATGATCAAGGTCTCTGGGGCACATATTGGCTGGATAGCTATAGCCAGGATTCTGTGGTGAAGTAAGTTGCTAGAGCTGTTCTCCTCCATCATACGAATGTAAGGCAAGGGACAATCCTGCCACTTTGCGACCAAGAAGAGCACTCAGTTTGACCAGGTACTTTCCCATTTCAGGGCAAGACAAAATCCTCTAAGCCAGTAGCCAGTCAGAGGTTAAATCCATGTGAGTACAGAGATACCAGGCCTCATCCCTCCTTTGGCTTGTCTTTGGAGGTCCTTGTGAACTTATCTAGAGCATCTAGAGCTTTTGTAAGCCATTTTGGAGCTTCTTTATGAGCCAATTTGAAGTTTAAGGTTCTTGAGCTATTTGACAAGGAAGTTTGGAATAAGGACACCCAAGGCCTTAAGGACACCAGAGTCTAGAGACATAGTAATAGTTTGGAACAAAAATATCAAGTGTTAGTTGGTCAACAAATACCTAGAAATATAAATAAGAGTATATACTAAGTACTGATGGAGGCTAAATTGTAAAAGTTTATAAATTAATATGTTTAAAAAATGTTATTAATTTAATCCCAGCACTCGGGAGGCTGAGGTAGGAGGGGTGTTGTGAGTTCGAGGCCGGCTTGGGCTACAACGTGAGCACAAGGCCGGCCTGAGCTACATTGCGACCCTGGCTCAAAAAATTAGGGCCAGGAGATTGGCTCAGTGGCTTAAGCGCCTTTCTGGTAGGCACGAGGTTGTGAGATTGATCCCAGTGCCGCAAAAAAAAAAAAAAAAAAACCCACCCAAAAAAAGGTTATTAAAATATTTAAGATCAAAAAGTTTAATTTTATTTAGTATTTCTTTCTCTATTTCCAGACTAAAGTAGGTTAAAAGATGTAACATAATTTTAACTACCAGTAGTCTATGTATGGGATGACATTACCATGATATAAAAGTTGTGCTTTTGTTGTAAACTGACCATAAATATTAACACTGTATCTTTTAAGTAAAACATTTCTAATTAGAGACAGCCTTTTCTAAGAAAAAAAAACCACTTAAATTAGAAAAGGTTAAAAATGCAATACTTATGGATAAAGCCAGAATTTCTAGTTTTTGGTTTAAAACAAAGCTTTTTAAAATATTGATTTGTTCTTGGTAAAATTTAAAGCAGAACACTCTTAAAGAAGAGCGGTTTTACTTTTGACAAAATATTTTCTTAGCTGGGTGTGGTGCACACCACTGTAAATCCCAGAAGTCTGGAAAGCTGAGGTAAGAGGATGGAAAGTCCAAGCTCAGCCCGTGCAATTGAATGAGACCTTGTCTCAAGATGAAAGATAAAAAGGGATGCCATATATAGTGGAGTGTGAAGCCCCTGTGTTAAGACTCCCAATTCTGCTGATAATGACAATAATAATACAAAAAATAATAATTACCTTTGGTTAGGTTATGATTATTTATCAAAATTAAGTCTTAGGGAGTTAAGGTTTACTTAAGCACCTGTTTAAAGCTTTGTTTTATATTTCTGGTAACATAAACTATTGTTATATGATATGGCTTGATTTTAAGAGTCTAAATGTCCTGGCATAATAGTCAATCATGACTGTTGTCTTAATGACTGCAAATGTAACTAAATGTACAATGCTTTGCTGAATTGTTACCTTGTGGCTTGGTGACGGTCATTTAATTGGCAAGAGCCATGTTCCTCTTAGTCTATAGGAGACAGTCTTGCTTTATCAAAAAATGTATGTTCTGGAGTTTTACTCTAGGAAGGCTCCCTCCTTTGTACTGACCCCCTCTACCCGCCACCCCATGCCCCAGCTGTGCTACCAAGGCAGGAGATTAGACCATGGCAAAACTGGCTAGGGACATAGGTGTGACCAGTTAGTTACAAAAATCTCAGCACACAGGCACAGAACAGTTCCCAAAGCCCTGCATGTGGACCCTTCATAAGAACTCAAGCAGGTTTTCCATAGGATGACCTAGACTTGACTTTAACCTGAGGAGCAGGAAATAGAAAAAGCTCAGTTGACACTGGACTCTTTGCTACTATGCCCATGTGTGGTAGCCCTCTCGGTCCTATAGTGTACTTACTTTTCTACTTTCACTTGCCTCAAATTTTCTCTGTAGAGCCTGTTTCTTTTCCTAAATTTAATAAATATAAAATTTCAGTACCATTTGTACTTGTCTTGACCAATTCTTTGTTCAGGACATAGAAATCACTTCTAGAAGGTGACTTGAGCACCCCAAAACCCAGTAATATATTTGGCATAGCCAGCTAGGAGCAAGTAAGGCCATTTGAGCATGTTTTTTGTTGTTTGCTTGTTTCTCTCTAAGAGCTATGGCTGAGAAGGTGTTTTTCTTCCCTCCTCTTTCTCCTAAGAAAACAGGCCCTGTTAAAGACTTGCTTTGGTGTTCCTGTAAGAAAAAAAAAAAAAAAAGAAAAAAAAAGTATGTTCTTAGTCAACAAATAAGCATTAATTCTCATACCTTGTATTCAAAGTTTTTACAGTTCTGTTGTGTATATCTAAGACATTCCAAAGGTGTTAGTAAGTTGTAACTCTTTCAGGCATGACTAAATTCACATTGGTTTACAGGAAAAGAACACTCTTATGTACTGTATGTATATGCTTAATGTACCTCTCTGACAGAATTAATCTTGTATCACAGACAAACGGGTTTCTTTAACTTGGTTACTGTGTTTCTCAGTTCAAATCTACTAAACTAACAGGATTTGCTTTGCTCTTACTAACTGATTTT
Source organism: Dasyprocta punctata (assembly GCA_004363535.1). NCBI lineage: Eukaryota > Metazoa > Chordata > Mammalia > Rodentia > Dasyproctidae > Dasyprocta > Dasyprocta punctata. The sequence continues at coordinate 19,207 of RJWM01030953.1, forward strand.
ACATCTGTTTGTATGCTTTCTAACTATGTCAAAATTCTGTCACAGGGTGTGGGAGCAGCTCACTGTCTAGACCCCAAAAGTAAGGACTCAAGACATGGAGTACAGCAGAAGCAAGACTTTAATAGCAATTATGCATAAACAAGTGTTTGTCTGGGGGGTGGGCACACTCCAGCTCAAACAAGAAGTGACCTTTATAACTGCTAGCTTGAACAAGGCCTCTTCCCCTGACCCTCATTATCTGAGGTCAAGAGAGTACAATCTTTAAAATTACAATCTAGGTAGGAAAACCTACCCTTCTTGTGCATTCTTTTGATTGTGAAAACTTGCTTGCTTAACAACGGTTTATTTCTAACATCTCATTCTGAGACTTCCTGGGTGTGTATGTCATTCTTCTGTGGCCAAGTCCTCTTGCTGAAGGTAACTGCCTTAATTGTCTGTGAACGAATATGGACTATTTCTCTATCACTTACAAGGATACTATTGCCTACAGAATAGAAGAGATTAAACTAACTAAACAATTTAAGAACCACTCTTTCTAAATATCTGATATTGTTCAAGTTCAGCAGGAAGGATTTTATGATACTGACTCTAATGTTTGTCACAATCCCTCCAATGTGGGACATGCTCTGACCATCACTGGAGAAAGCTACCTCAGCCTAGAGACACAAATGCATGTGGTCCATTGGAAATATCTTCAGAAAAGTAGAATATGGATTCAGAGAATGGGGGAGGGGGGAGTTGTGAACATTGAGTCACCTTTGTCAACCCTAGCATAAATAAACAGAGCTACAGAAGTTATGGCAGAAGGATTCTTATGCATGATTGACAGAAAGCAAAAAGCCCTTCCAGGAGGTACAGCTGTTAAATATTTCCTAACTTTGAGTCTCTTTTGTGTTTGCTCTCACAGTCTTTAGTGATACTTTCTTACCCTCAAGCATCCTGCCTCCCTTCACTTATGCTCCAGCTGTCTTTACAGAATCCACAAATCAGTCCAAGAACAGACAGCCAGAAGATGGGCCACCTCAGGGCCCTTAAGATTGAGGGCTGGACTAACCCGAGTGGGGAACTGCTACTGGTGAGGCAAAATAAAACTTCAAAATCAGAACTTTTTCTTTTAGAGATAAGCCATTTCTCCAAACTTCCTCAGGCCCAGAACATGGCCACCACCCTCTCTTCAGATGCTGGTGCCAAGAGGCCAAGGTTCAGTTTCCTTCTCACAGGGAAGGGAGGGACCAAAGATGGCCAAAAGGCATGACGCAAGGGTGGAACTGTCCATTGTCTCCTTGTATTTCCTTTCCTCCCTCTTCTTTACTATAAAAGACCATGGCACACGTGGATTCAGAGATGGTGGTTTGTGGCCATAGGAGGACACCCCGCCTTCAAAATTAAGTCTATTTCTTTTCACAAAAAATGAATGGCTTCCAATGATTTGCTTGGAAGCAGCAAGCAAACAGATCTGAGCAGCTAGTAATACCTTTATACCTGTGTGTCCTACTCCTGCTCCTTCACAACTTTCAAACATTTAACTGAACTAAAAATTTTTTTAGGACTCCAGATGTTCAGAGATGTATAGAACTTTAGGCACAAGCAGGCTCATATGTTTCATTACACAGATGAAACCTGCTTGCTCCAAGGAGGGTGGGGTGGATAATAGCATGGACAAAAAGCATAGGTTTATGTCTTAAAAGGTTAAAAGATTAGTCGTAATCTCTAGTGACCCAGTGAGAAATTCTTTAGATAGAAGCCTGAAAGTAGCTAGCTATTACACAAATTTTCAAAAATAGAAATTGCAAAAAAAAAAAAAAAGAAAGAAAAAGAAGATGAATCTAATTTCACCAAGTGAAGGATTTCTATTCAATGAAAAATAACATGGGCAAAGTTGATAAACACAACATCATCAGAAGATATTTACGATGCCTAAAATTGATCATAGGTCAATAGCTAGGACTCTTAAAAATTGAGGCAGTAAATCAAATCCAATTAAAAAGAGCAAAAGAGAGAGGCGGAACAAGATGGCATAAAGGTAAACAGCAGGGTAAGCAGCCTCCCTGAAAGATACCGTACAGATGCTGGAATATAGCAACATGGGGGAGACAAGAAGGAGGGAGGTGGGTCCTCTGGACCCAGGAAGAATCTAAAGCGAGAATTGAAGCCCACAGAAAGAATAAGCAGAAACACTCAAACAAGGAAGGCAGTGGCTTGCAGTGCCTCTGCCCAGAGCCAGACCCACTCTGTGAAAGGAGTTGCTGGAACCTGGGGACGCATGATTAAAGTCCAGCAGCCACAGCAGTGGTGGCGACCCTGGAGGCCTCTGCCCAGAGAGGCAGTGTTGGAGGGGAGTGGCGATGGACAGAGGGAGCAAACCTGGAGAACTAAATTGGCTGGCAGTGAATGCAGCAAATCCCAAACTCCTGCGAGGGAGAGTGAGGGACTGGCAGCCATTTTGGGGCTGGAGCCACCCCTACTTGGGCACAGTCCTGTGGAAATTGCTCTGACCAAGCCCAGGAGGGTCCCGGCGGGTGACAGCTCCACAAGCGCCCTAGGGGTGATAGTGGAAGATTCGCGGATAACCGGCCCAGGTTCTCAGGCAGTGGCCCTGTCCCCATGCTCTGTGCCAGACATTGGGGAACCGAGGCAGGCTGGGGAAAGGCAGTGGACAGTGCTGTAACAGCGCACCCAGAGGTAACCATCAGATATCCACAATCAGCACGCACTAGAAGAACCAGTCTAACCTTAAGAAATTACAGACAATGCGAGGAATACCAAGATATCTGGTACACACTTGTCCAGAACAACCCAGGAATATGTCAAGACAAAGAAGCAAAAGGCAGTCTCTGGCCTCCAATCCAAGCAGAACAAATCCAAGAGAAGCAAAACAGGTCGGGAGTCCCACAACTAAAGTCTCTGAGGTGATGACAACTGAAGTAAAGAAACAACTTCAAGAGGCTATAAAAGAAATTAGAACAGAAATACTAACTCAACTAAAAGAAGAAATGAAAAACATAATAAAAGAATTGCTAGGCATCTCTAAAGGAGACATAGATGAAAAAATGGAGCATAGGAAAATGAGGGAAACCTGGAATGAACAATACAAAAAAGATTTAAAATACATGAAACAGATTCAAAGAGAATACCAGGAAATCAAAAACTCCAATGAAAGTTGGCAAAACCACCTGAAGAAAACTAGAGATAGACTTTCAAACCTTGAAGACAGGTTTGCAGCTTTTGATCATGAAAGCAAAGATCTCTTAAAAATAACAAGAAACCTGGAAGTAACAATACAACAGCTGCAAAACAACCCAAAGAAACTATAACTTAAGAATAAAAGGAATGAGTGAAAAAGCAGGGGCCCATACAATCAAATTAAAAGCCTATTTACAAAAATAATTTCAGAAAACTTTACAAGCATGGGAACAGGAAGTGACTTTCAGATAAGTGAAGCATATAGAACTCCAGCTAAACATAACCAAAATATACCTACACCCAGACATATAATAATCAAGATCCCAGAAATTCAACACAAAACAGAATATTAAAAGTTATCAGAGAAAAAAAAACAGATCACCTACAAAGGAAAACCCATCAGAATCACAACAGACTTCTCAACACAAACCATCAGGTCAAGAAGAGGTTGGAGTGAAGTATTTCAAGCCCTGAAAGAAAACAACTTCCAATCCAGGTGGTGTACCCTGCAAAACTATCTTTCAAAATCAA
>RJWM01030954.1:0-22944 GCA_004363535.1 Dasyprocta punctata
TTTTTTTTGGGTGCCTAGTATATGTCAAGTACCAGCAGAATGGATGATACTAAGTCTATAATGATCTTAAATAAAAGATTTTAGTGTCTAACTTGGCTTGGTTCTGGTACGTATTTTGTTGTGCAGAAATTATAAACAATTTGTCTTTGTTCAGTGCCTAACAGAGTGCCAGTGCATAATGATTTAAATAGTACATCTATTTAAGAATCAGTTAGCAGAACAAAAACACGGATCATTTGAGATACTGAAAATTTTGAGATAATCCAACACATTCTATATGAATTACTGAAAGAACGAAGGATTACAATAATTTATTTATCCATCAGCACAATACTGCAGTCATGAGGTCTACAAAGAGCACAAATATCAATTACTAGTCCACAAACAAAAAGGCACAGGAGTGCAAGATCATAACATGTTCTGGAACTTTAGCTGTTAAACATTGTCAGAAATCAAGTTGAAAGTAGAAAAAGAAAGGAAGCGACAGGATGTAAGGTGATACTGATAGGCATTAGATCACAAAATCCTTAAATGACATGGAACTGGGACCAAATTTTATTTTGAAATATTCCTTCTTTATTTCTAAAATAATATCATAATTCTTTCCTGGTGATATTACACCCATTTTCACAATGACTGGCTCTGGTTTCACACTGTTATGCTTCATGTTTTAATTGCCATAACATGTCTCAAGCAGGAGATGAGAAATAGATTTTTTTTAAAAAAAGAACAGAACAAAGCAAAAAAATCAAAACAAAACAAAGCCACTGTCAGCTCTGTTTTATTTGAGATTATAAATAGAACATAAGAATTATGAAAAATAGCACCCTTTTATAGAAACATTCTAGAGTTCCACGGAGCCGTGCTATCCTAAATGTAAATATATACACATCACATATGTATATGTGTGCATTATACATACATGCATACGTATTTCTAAGAACTGCCATATTAGGCATTTTGTGGTAAATTACATAGCCAGTTTATGTTGTTTCATTTTTTTCACTAAAACTGTTTCTTTGAACATTATCGTCAAATTGTATCAGTGCTGCTTTTCCAGAATTTGAGTCAGTGGGAGACCTGAGCTTGTTTTCCTGCAACTAGGTGGTCCCATTTGAGGGTGACTGGAAACAGTAATGCCTAAAGTGTGGTGTTTATGTCCAGTATATTCTGTAATCTCGTTTTGGTTGCTTTCATTGTAAAAATAAATAAATAAATAAATAAATAAATAAATAAATAAATAAATAAAACTGCTTCACAAAGATAGGATATTGCAAATGGAAGCAGGCTTTTCAGTGCTTTTGTGACAATCTCAGGATATTCTGCCTTGACTTTAATTTAGAAAATATGGAGATTTGAAGCTGTCTCAAACATACTTTTAAGGCTACTGTCACTTGGAGTGTCAAGCAGTTGATCCTCTTCTAGCATGGACAAAGTTGATTTATCTGACACAAATGGTTCACAAATCCATTCCTTCTCAGTTTGGGGTTCTTTTGCTTTTGGCAAGTAATGCTGTAACTCTTTGAAAACTGAATAATGAAGTCATTCTCCTGAGTAGTGAAATCTTTCCCTTGAGCAGTGAAATCCAAAGAGATCCAGTCATGGCAGTTGCTTTCTCTATAAATACATCTACTCAAAATGGTGAATTGTCTTGCTGATATGTAATCATTTAAAGACTTGAAAGTTCTGTAGCTGTGATTTTGGTTGGAAACACAAGCATGATTATGTACCAGCTGGGAGAAAAATGATCCTGCCTCAGTCTTTTCAAAAATCTCTGCTAAATTTTGAACCATGTCAGAAATCTCAGTATTCACTCATCACCCCAAAATTCTAGTTTGACTTTGGATGCAGCCACTTTATCTGCCAACTTGAACACATTTCTTGTTATGCTCTGAAGTACTAGTGTTTACTGGGCAGGTTAAATATGTCACACAGGTAAGCAAATATTAAGATCCTGTGTCATGGAAATGTGCTACCTGTGCTGACTATTTCTAAAACAAATTTCTGAAGTGACCCTCATAACTCAAAAACTCTTGCCAGTCACCTACCTTAAGAAAGCTATCTCTTTTCTATGTGTAAGAGAAGAGGTTTGCAACCATCTTCTCATGGAGCTGTGTGAACACCCAGGAGTTAAGGATGTGTACTTTAATGTGGTTAGTAATTTTAATACCTCCTGCAAAACACTGTTAAGTTCAAATGATGTTTTTGGGCTTGCCAGCATTTCTCTATGGATAACAGTGCATATATTCACATTCAGAAGCAACCTCTTTCTCCTAAGTAATGAAATCCAAAGCTATCCAGTTGTGGCAGTTGCTTTCTCTGTGAATATATCTACACAAAATGGTGGATACAGTTTTCCTCATATGTAATGATTCAAAGATTTCAATAGTTCTACAGCTGTGGGGTTGGTTGGCGGCACAAGTGGGCATTACATACTCTCATGCACACCTTCCTGAAAAATAGATGCCACAAGAACAAGCACTGTTGCCTTGTCAGCATCAGTAGACACCAGCCAGGCATGTAGCACATACCTGTAATCCCAGCACTCAAGAGGCTGAGAGAGGAGAATTGCTGAGAGTTTGAGGCCAACCTGGGCTCCATAGTGAGTTCAAGGGCAGCCTGAGTTGCATAAAATGACCTTGTCTCAAAAACAAAGCAAAAAAAAAAGAATCAACAAAAACAAAAATTTAGTAGACTCATCAACCTAGATTGTAAATATTGGTAACTTATTATTTTTGAGTAACACAGCTCAGTGTTATCTGCTATTTCATCTAGGTGTGATCCCAGCCAAACAAAGAACATCTACTACAATTTGAGCTATAGCTCCTCCTAAAAGTTCACAACAAACATCTTTAGCAGCATACAGGATCCTCTTCACTATCAGTAAAAACAATGTCCTAGCTTCAGCAGTGAAGTTACCTGATAAGAATGATTTTATGAGTGCAGATACATTTGATGGAGTGATGGATGGCCTTTAATAATTGCTTATGTTCCTTGCATTCAATTTTTTGTTTTTGTTTTTAATTCCAGAGGCTCATCTCTAATGCAGGGTGCTTGGTCTCCGTGTGGTGAAGCATTTTGAAGGTTTTATTGCTTACTTGCATAGTTGGTTACCTGGTGTTATACAAAGCATGCTTGGAGAATGTGAATCACCTATTGCAATGGAGCCACAATTTAATAAGGACTCTTGATTTTTTTTCTTTAAATGCAGATTTCATTTTGTAGGCAGTCTTAGGGTCTTCTGCTGTCTCATAATTGGTTCTTTCTGCTTTTGCGAAGAAGTGAATCAATGACAATCAGTTATTACTCATTATGTCGATGATTAGCTTGTGGCTTATAAAAACTGTGACTGAGACAAGTGAGCAGTGCTGGAAAGAGACACATAAAGTGGAGGCAAATGAAACAATAAGCCTTGCATGAACTAAAAGAAAGTGTTCCATTCTGACTTACAGCCTGCCACCAGATGCAGCTATACAATTGAGGTACATCACCTCACTTACCACCATGAAGCCTGCCACCAAATACACCTTAGTTTTTCCTTGCCAATCACTGATAGATTTTTGATATGAATCTGCAAGCAGATGTCTGATGCTGATGTTAATCTGTATCGCAGCCCCTGCCTAGCACTAGCATCACCACTTCAGCTCCTCCTCAGATTGTCAGGCATTAGATAATCACAAGGAGCACACAGCCTAGAATCCCCTGCAGGAAGAGTTAACAATATGGTTCATGCTCCTGTCAGAAATCTAATGCTGCCGCAGATCTGACAGGCCAGAGCTTAGGCCATGTTCCCAGTGATGGGGAGCAGTTGTAAGTATAGATGAAGCTCTGCTCGCTTGCTCACTGCTCACCTCCCACTGGGTGGCCCGGTTACTCATAGCCCATGGACTGTGGCTGGAATGGTAGAGCAATACCATCAGAGCAGAACACAGAGGCAAGCAGCAGTAATGTATCCATTAAATGTAACTATGGAAATTCTCGGACAGGTGTTAGGGAAAATGCTTGAAACTGATTGCCTTCTATTTTAACCACGTTGCTCTTTCTAATTTGATGCTAACATTTCCAATGTCATTTCTTTAAAATGTTGTGCATTTGTGTTTTTTGTAAACCACAACTTGACCAACTTGTAGCATGGCCTTTTATTCTAAAGTTATTCTTTATATGTTTGATGGCAAATGACAATCCTTTTGCTAAATAGTTTAGTTACATCACATGACGGTTATATTTGGTAGGCTGGTTGTTTTTGCTTAGTTTTATTGCAATACTATTTTATTTGAACATTTTCTGCCTATAAAATCTCAAAATATGAGGACTTGACTTAGAATAAAATTGAATTATTAAGAAGTCTTTTATTTAAGAATATTGAAATTATAATTATTAGCTATTTATCAGCATAACTACTATGAATGATTAATATTGTTTGAACTGCATATTCTTTTTTGGCACTCAAAAAGAATGCTACCATAGTTCCTTTAAAATAAAATGTTTCAGGACTTCAGTCAAACCATGTTCAACTTTCCTGTCCTGACCCTTACCTCATCTATATCCAAGGAACTTTTTTTTTTTTAAAGAGCATAGTAGAAACACTGGAAAGACATTTTTAAATGAAAAAGTGCATAGGAACATTGGTATCTTTAAGATACTTTTTTAAAAACTTACTCTTCTTGTTGGCCATAAATTTGATCAAGAGTTGCCTGTCTATGTGCACATTCAGGTTTCAATTACTGTAGAACAATCTTTTTGTTTTGACTCTACTTGACTTTGTTCATTTCAGTGTTATGGTCGTCCAGATCTGTACCATTAAAAATAATGTTTTATTCAAAAACAGAACAATGGTTGTATTTATATGTGATTAAGGAACATGAGGGAGATAGAATTTATCAAAAGAACTGTAAGCATTATAACTTACTTAATATTTGTATGTGTTCCACATTGAAAAAGTTACGTAAATATGTACAAATGGAAGCTTTGACTCTTGGTGACTTTGCCATTACTCACAATATACCGTTTAATTGAAAGTATGATTCCCGGAACAAACACAGCATGACCTAAATAACTGTCCTTAAATCTGATTGGTTCCTTGTAGAATTTTCTGAATTTAATCATTTAACTCCTGTTGATACAAACGGGTCAGACATTTTTTAGCAGAAGCACTTATGTTTATAATTTCTTAGATTTAATGGAAATATTCCAAAAATCTGTATCTCTTAAAAAGCTCAATCATGCTTGACAAATTTAAAGTAAAACCCAAGCATACAAATTAATAAATTATATTTTCCAACACTGTTGCAGAATCAAATATATGGTTTATTTGACTATATTCTTGATATTTGTGCTGACACAGGGTCTTTCAACTACCAAGTATTAATGGAAGCTATTTAACAAGGCCCTGGAATGTTGATCAGTAGTTCTATTTTTCTCCTTTCTGGGTTAAACATAGCTAAAATCACATTATTTGGAACTATATTCTGCTTAATCTTCATGAAAAACGTACTTCATTTAGTATTGTTTTTTAATGTTTTTAATTACTATATTCAGTGAGTCATTAATTTTAAATAATATTTTGCTATGCTACATAAGAAAATAATAATCACTTGTTAATGAAATTTTAATGTAAATGAATTTACACTATTTATTTTAACATGATTGCTGTGTATAATATACATGTTCAAACTATCATATGAATATTTCAAAATATTTGATACACCAGGTGACTCATTTTGTTTGTTAAACTAAGTCACAATATAGACCTTCAACCTACAGTAAGTGGGAGTGAAAGGGACAGACACAGGTAAGGTTCACTGAAGGGGAAAATGTCAAGATTCAGAGAGGCAGACATGTGGCAGATGGATCCTTCAACAAGATACGATCAGCCAAATTGGTTGATCCAGCATCATAGGGAGGGTAAACCAAGAGGTGAAAATTGGGTAGCAAAGGCAAATCATGCTAGAACAAAGTGACAGATGGAAATGTCAGAGCAGATGCGAAGGACCCAGCGACCGTCAAGCTAGAGGAAGAGGAAAGTGAGTATTAGATAAAAAGCAAGAGCAAAAATTAAGGAACAAAACCAAGTTGTAGAATGAGGGGCTACAAGGGACTCTCAGATTCTCTTCTAGCTTTCTTTCAAGTTTTTCTGTGTCCCAGTCAACAATCAGATTCTGACATTATCATTTAATGTGTTCACTTTGTTGGTTCCTATATATTTAATTCAGTTTCTTACTTCATTTTTTTTAGCATATGATGGTATGATTCCTCAAAGATGAAGGGAAAAATGCAAGCTGAATGCAACCTGAGAGCCATCCACCAAACTGTGCAGCTTAGTCATTCTGGTGACGCTGCCCCCACTCACAGCCACTCAGAGGAGGCCTCTCCTTTTATAGTTTGACCATTCCTGTGGAATGCCTTTTAAAGCATTTTCCTAAGGCTGAAAATGATATGGGCATCTCTAGGAAGAAGATAGAAAGCTGAAACTCAAAGAGGTTATCTTAGGCACAAAGTGCAATACCATTTAAGGTCTAATTTTAGTTTTCTAAATGCAAAAGAAGCATGCAAAAGAAATTAGAGGAAATTGGTAGACCCAGCTCTTGAACAGGTCATATTATATATATATATATATATATATATATATATATATATGACTTAAAATATTCCATCAATGTATGATTACATTTTGAATAGTATACAAATCCCTTGATAAGTTTTATAGGTGTGTCATTTAAAATTTTTATTCTAAGACTATAATGAAAAATTCATCTTATTCTATGACCCAGTATTCATCCATGCACCTACACACCTGTGGAAATGATGTTGTGAAAACTATATTCTTAAAATATGCAGGATACTCAGATTTTTCTATTTTATCCTTTTCCATTCTATTTCACTTAAGACAATTGTTGGAACTCACTAAATTGATTTGTTCAAGTCCAACAAATTGATCACAGAACATGGTTTGAAAACATAAATCTGCAGCTCCATTTAAATGACACTGGCTAAGCCTTTGAGCTTGATGTTCCCTCTACCTTACACACACTGCAGAGCTCACTATTAGCCTTCTTCTTTCAAGTTTCTACTCAGGTGTCACTGCTTCAGAGATGGTTCCCCTTATCACACAGTCTGAAAAAGACATTCTTCAATCTAGCTCTGTGGACAATGATCCTTATTTATTGATTGATTGATTTCATGCAAGACTCATGGGAGAGGAGAGCCCATCATCTTTTTTTCCCTGCTGTGTCCTCACAAACCATGGCAATATGGCATATCTATCTACCTATATCTATATCTATATATCTATATCTATAGTGACATATATGGCACATATATGTATATCCACATCTGTTCTGAAATTCCAAAAGATTGTTCTACAGTGAAAAATTAAAAATGCCAACTTTGGTCAATTTGGGAAGGGCTATCTGCAGGTGTTTGTGCTCTTCTAAGGGTATTGCTACATAAACAAGTATTATCAGAATGAGGGAAACTAGTTATATATTTTGAGCTAATTAGTAATATAAAATAAGCACAACTTTTCACTAGTGCTTGACTCTGTAGTGACTAGAAAATGTAGTTCCTTTCTTTCCTCATGTTTAAATGGTAAATGCAAACTTTACTTAATCTTCACTTTTCATTGAACAGAAAGAGTTGGAAGTTTTGCATGACCTAAAGTTTATGCACTTTGAGAGCCCACTTACACACTTTCAGAAATTAAACACTTTGAGAACTCCCTTTAAGAACAGGAAATTGTAACTTGTCCTTCCAGTGCTATACAATGGAAAGAAAAAATGTTATGGAGAAATGGCAAGAATTATAGTCCTAATTATAGCAGAAACATCTCCTTTATGCAAAGTTTAGAAGGGTACGTGGCCTCTCGGGCTGCTGTTAGGAGAATAGGGGAGCCACACAAATGAGAAGGCTAAAGGTATTCAAACTTTGTTCACTTTAGACTATATCCACCTCTGCTTTATAGGTACAGAATTAAGTTTAAAAAATCTTTTTTTTTTTTGCTTTCACAGTAAGATAAAATTGGTACAGTATGTATTTGATGAATCCAATTGCATCTCGTTTTGTTCTACCTGAGATTACTAGCATATTACTTTAATGAGAACTGTATTTTCCAAATCTTCCTTCATATTCTTAAGAACCAGAGTTTTTGTTTCATCCTTGAGCTAATTGTATTAAGACTATATGCATTTAGGGATTTTAGATTCAGAAAGAGAATGTATTTCTAATTCATCAGTGGCAAGGGCTTTACTTTCTCCCCAATGCCACTACCCTACTACAGCCTCTAACTCAGTTTGAAAATAAAACGAAGACAACTAGAAAACACCAGAGGTACTGCATGAGAAAATGGAAGAGGGCCTAAACCAGATGACAATAATTAAGAAAGATTTCCCCAAAATGTATATGTGTGTGTGTGTGTGTGTGTATTTAAAATTAGTTAAGATAGTTAAAGAAAAATAATTTTGAGTGAAAAGTAGTTTTCACAGGTTCATTGTCGATTTCATTTTTACTATGAATTGCTCTTTTGAAAATATTATAGCATTCATAGCATTTGTGTTTCTTGCTGATGTTTTTCTAATGTCCTATATTCTTTTTTGTTATAAAATAAAATAAAATAAAATAAATAAAAGAAAGATTTCCCCAAATCTCTGAAGAATCACTGAATCATTGATAGAATGTATATTAGCTTTCTAATGTTGCAACAAATTATATAAACTTAATGGCTTAACCTACTATACATAGTTATTATCTTATAGTTCTTTCAGTCAAAAGTCCTAGTTAGGTCGCACTAGTCTAAAATCGAGGTGTTGACAGAGCAATGTCTCTTTCTGGATACTCCTGGGGGAGAAGACATTGTTTTGTTTTATTTCCATCTGCTAGAGGATTTTGCGTTCTTTTGCTCTTGGTCTCTTCATCCATCCTCAAAGTTACAAAATGACATTTCCCTGTTGCTACTTTGATGGTCCTTTACTCCTCTGATGACAGTAAAAAAAGGATCTCCACTTTAACAATCCTGGACCCACTGGAAAAATCCAAGATCTCTTGATCTTCAAGTCTTTAACTGTATGATATTTGAAAGACTCTTGCTGTATAAGGTAACATTCAGAAGTTAAAGGGACTCACACCTAGACATCTTTGGGTGAGGGTCATAATTCTGCTTACCATGGTAAGTAGAAAGATCAAATTTTATTTTATTTTATTTTATTTTATTTTATTTTGTTTTATTTTTGGTACCAGGAATGGGACTCAGGACCTTGTACTGTGCCACTGAGCTATATCCTTGGCCCGAAAAATCAAATTTTAGAAAGATAATTCTGAAAAAAGTGTAGCAATAAAGTTAAAAATCACTGAGTGGTTGCCAGTGTTATTCAGTTGAAGTATTTGTAGTGAGAGAAGAATGTTTTGTTGCATAAGATATTTAGGAAAGATTGACAAAGAAAAACGAGGAAGGGAAACACCTCTCAGCAAGGAGGTAAATGATAATTCCATTCATGAAGATGAGGATTACTGGAGAGAGTAATGTATAATGAGTTCATATTATAATATTGTTTTGGTTTCTATAAAACTTGGTGTTGCATCTGAGATGAATACTTTTATGGAACTAAATCTCAAAAAAGAGAAATGCACTAGAGACTTTGATTTGCATATATTCACTCATTCATCAAATGTTTCTGTATATCCCCAAAGTACCATTTGTGGAAATAAGAAAGAGGAACACATCAAGCACTATCGGAGTCTGATTTTCTTGGTAGGTGTAATGCACCAGTTGTAAAGCCAGGTATGCAAGAGCACAGTCTTTGAAGCCAAATTGCCAATGTTTGAATCCTGATTCTGCTACCTCATAATTGAATAACTTTCACCAAATCTGGCCATTCATCAATTTCCTTTCCTGTAAGATGGACATAATAATAAAAGTATGTTTTTCATAGTGTTATTATCAATTAATAAATGTAAAATTCATAGATCAGGGTCTGACACACAGGGCCTAACATCTAAATAAATATCAGTTATAATTATGGAAATACAAGGGGCGATTATGGAAAGAATATTCTTGAAAGAAGAGTTTGTGTGATCCAGGTTGGAAAGTATTGGGTAAGAAGTACAAAGGGATGTAGAATCTCAGAAAGTAATTTCTTCCTCACAGGGTGAGACTTTCTCAGTACTGTCCTTTGGATTCTCTCCTTCCCAGACTGCTATTTTGGAATGTTTTTCTAAAAATTACACCAGGTAGAAAAAGTTCATCTCCTGAAATATTAATTTCCAATAGTGTTACATATTACTATCTAGTAAAACTTAGTGTTTAAATTAAAGAATAATAAAAAAGTTCCTGTAGAATCTATATATCTCATTCAAATAGAGAACCTGTATTTTAGTCCTGTCCTCATAGAAATCTTCTTACTTCTGTTTCTCATATGGAACCATCTTGTTTCAAAGTCAGTAATGAAGGTAAATTCTCAGGCTTTACAAAAGAGCGAGTGGTTTAAATTGTTGTCTGTTTGTGCTACACTGAGCATAAATGGGATGTCTGGCAGATTCTCATATAGGTACCACTGTTCAAGTTCTGACCTGAAAAACACAGTTGGACAATAATTCGATTCTTTTAAAAATTATTAGGCTTATCTTTATTTTTTCTTTTGGCTTATGGGTTATTTCACCATCTCTGTTATTTTTATTTTCCAAAAAAAGAGGATGTAGAAAATCATATTTTAGCAAGACGATGGTGATGGGGTGAAATTCTTGACATAGTGGCAGTATCCAATGTGGTACTGTGTGCCCTGCATTATAAAAATGCCATATGTCACATTCTTCTGATAATCATTCTAAAGGCAGATATAATTCTCAGTTTAAAAACTAGGAAATCAAAAAAATAAAATAATTCTTCATAATGGGTCTAGCAGAGTACATTTGTCAAAGGACATTTAGAAAGCTATAGGCAAACCATTATAAGGAATGATGGCTATGTATGTTTTATGCATCTCCTGTGCTCTTACGTATGCTCTATCATCACATTGGATTTCAAAACACAAGTTCAAAGGTGAAGTTATTAAGAATTTCATGATGGTAACTTCAGAGTATAAATTCAAGTGTAAAGACTGTCTGACAACAGGACCTGTGTGACTGCACAGGTCACACATCCATGAATTCCTTGAACATAAACAAACCTAACTGGATGTAAAAATCATTATTTTTGGATCATCAAAACACCACTTTTTTCCTAACAGAAGTAGTGTTCTTTTCTCATTATTTTTCTGTCAATTACAAATATAACCCATGTTGAGATTTGTGGTTTAGTTTTCTGATATGAGTAGCTGATTTCATTATTGTCTAACCTGGTGCTTTTCAAATTATTGTAAGAGAAAAAGGTTTTTTCTTCTCAATCCACCATTAACTGATAATTTTGTAAAATATAAAATATGCATTTGGGTAACTTGTTGTCAAATTTCTATGAAAACATATACACTTTTTCTGGATTTTTTAACTTACCTTAATGCAATATGAGAATAAACAGTTTGCATCCCACATATAAGTTAGCACTGATCTAGGTGGTATCCCATAGTTACATTTTAATTGTAAAGATTATTTTTTAAATTTTATTCTCCAGTGAAGAACTGATTAAAAATATTGTCTCAGAGTCTTTTAATTCACTTATGGATAATAGAGTGATAGCTGTTATTTTTCCATTGTATTTTCATCATATTAAATACTATTAAAGGATTCTTTCAAAATAAATTATTCAGAGTATAGATACTACTATATAAGTGAGTTCAAATATTGTCTTTAAAAAATAAAGTAATGATAAAATTAATTAACTGAAAAGTTGAAAATCAGTATTATCTATAATAATTTTTCCTTTGACCAGAATTCTGATGAGGAAGAATGAACATTCAGATCCATGTGTTTGGGGAAAAGGATTGGTAGTTTCTCAGGATCCTTTGTACTTGGGTTAGGAAGCATTATTTTAAAAAATCATAAATCTGGCCACTGTTGTTACTTTTTCATCTTGTGGCATTCTTCTCTGCAGAGTTCCTTGTTGGTTGGTCCCCAGTTGTTCACTCCTGAACTTCTTGGAAAATGTATCACAATTTTACAGGTGTTTAGCAATTACTGCTGTTAATTAAGATCAGTTATTTCCTTTCGACTCTAAATTTGCTAAGTTAGGACAAAACAGAAACAAAAACAAAAGTGGACAACCAAATGTCCTGTGCTTCCTAACTTGGTTAGGAAGTGGTTAGGCAGAAAAGAAATAGGATTAGGAGGATTTTCCAATGGAAAGAATTTGACTTCACCATGACCTCAGATACAAAGTGTCTGGATGATACCAGGGAGATGATGGCACTACCCTTAAAATCAAAGTTTTTATTGTTTTATTTTTTAATACTCAAGATAAGACTTGAAATGTCAAGAATCTCTAGATAAGAAAATACTTGTCAATTGTCCTTCATGAGGGTGGTATGAACAGAGATATGGAGAATGAAAATCAAAGAGCAAGTTAGTACTTAATAAGATCAAAAAATGAAAAATATAAAAATCTGGTCTTGGATATAATCTGTGCCTTCCTCTTACTTTGTCTTTCTCATCAATCTCTTAATCACTACTCAAAGACTAATAATCACTGAAAATTTAGGAAAAGAGAAGGAATTTTAAAAATTCTTTTGAAACTAAGTACCAAATTGGATTAATTAGAAAGACTTTCTCCTAGTCCACCGAAAATAATTTCCACTTTGGTCAAAGATACCAAAATTACTCACAATTTTGCATCTCTATAAAATTAATTTTTCATTTGATTTTCAGGATTATCCTAGATTTCAGAGATCATACAAGTCAAAGTGACATTGAATTGATGGTGTTTATTTTCATACCATTTAGCCATTTCTTATTTATGTAGTTTAGAAACTTTAAAACTATTATACCCAAAGTATTATTAGAAATATAGCTGTGTTAAATGGATGAAGAAATTTTTCTATTCTTTAATGAAAGTATGAGAAAATTCTGAACCATTCAAACTGAGGAAACAAACTTTTTTTTCTTTTTTTTTTTTTTTTTTTTTTTTTTTTTTTCTATTTTTTTCTATTTTTTTTTCTTGGTACCAGGGATTAAACTCATGACCTCATGCTTGCCACACATTTAAGTAAATAATCATTGGAATGCTATCTATCCTAGCATGTGCTGCATGTTTTCTACATCTGATTGTTTATGCTGAAGCATAGCATAAATTGAACATGATATTTATTTGTAATAATAAATTATAATTCTGGTGAAATTGAAAAGCTGTGTTATTTGTGAACATGATATGATAAGAAATATAAAATTGATCAAATCAGGTTATGTTTGCCTTCTAGATATATTTAATAGAGCTATATAAAACACATCATATCCTAAGGTGCTGCAATGTAAATTTACTGTACTGAGTGAAGTAGCCAGAAAGCAAACCTTAGCTCTTTCAAGGTTGACTTCATCAAGTAATCATAGCTCTTTAGCCCTTTTGGGCCCAGAGTTCTTATCCTTGTCAGGCCAGAAGTGTGAACAGATTCAGTTACTCATCTCTTCTTTACTAATCCCTTATTTTAGGCAAGGCATTGTTTTCAGTACTATGGTTATAACAAATGTGAGAGATAGATATGGTCTTAGCCCTTTCAGGGCCACACAGATATGCATGTATGCATTATCCCTTTTGGGGCTGTATGGTCGAGCAGTGGTTTACAGCTTACTAGATACTAACCAAAAACCAAGCCCACATGCTTATGTAGACTATGAAGTTTCCCTTAAAAAGTCATTTATTGATTTATGTATTAAGCCTATAACTTATGAGTAATTCACATGATTCAAGCAATCTGTCTTCTGAATGTAAAGATAAAAGTCCTTCTGTTGTCAAAGGATTTACATTCTAAATGAAAACAAAAAGAAGACTCACAAATGTAATCATTATAAATAAGGATGCATAGCAAAATGTAAAGAATACAACACAGCCAGTAGATTGAAAGGTGAAATGGGCTATCATACCTGAAATTGCAAGATGAAAGAGGAATACTGATCTTGGTTTTTGCTTCATTTTTTTTTTTTTTTTTCGTTGAGGCACCTGGGATTGAACTCACAACCTCGTGCCTGTCAGGCAGGCGCGTAAGCTGCTGAGCCAAACTTCCAGCCCTGGTTTTTTTGAGGCGGAGTCACACTGTGTAGCTCAGGCCAGCCTTGCGCTTGCGTTGTAGCCCAAGCTGGCCTCGAACTCACAATGCTCCTCCTACCTCAATCTCCCAAGTGCTGGGATTAAAGGCGTGTGCCACACCCGGCGGATCTTGTTGTGTTTTTTTTTTTTATGTTGTTCATGTTGCTAATCTCCATGAATTTCAGTATTTTCTATCCCCAAAAGAGGGAAAAAATATAGTGCCTAACTCCTATTGTTTAAAAGTGAAGATTAAATACAAATTAAATTATTACACAGATAATAAGTAGATATTAGTTACCATTTGTTATGGTTTATATCTTCATACTCACCCCATGAAAAAAGCTTCATATTCTCATAGATGGGAATTTTGGAAGGTGCCTGGATCACGGAGACTTGACACTGACCAAAGGATCAGTCTAATGAGCTGATAGCTAAATGTGATCCTGGAAGTGGTTAACCAGGCCTATGGTCCAGAAGGGTCTATTACCCTTCCTACTCCATTGATCTCTCCCCCTCCTTCCCACTGCCATGCAGTGAGCAATTCTCTGTGATGCCCGTCTGCCTTGCCGCACTGCCTTGGGGTCAGCTGACTACGGACTGCAACCTCTACAAACTGTGAGCCAAATAAACCTTTCCACCTTTAAACTGAGTTTCAGATATTGTGTCTCACAAGGAGAAAGTAAAAGACAACATTATTTTTATTTGTTTTATCTTTATGTTTTATTTTCCTTTTTTCATTAGATTTGTGAAAATTCTTTAAACACATTTTCATCGCCTCAAGAAATTATGCCTCTTGATATATGTATTGGTTGGATCCCGTGTCCCCCCCCAAGGACTCATGTAATTTGGATGGGGCCGAGTCTGGCATTTGTGATTGATTTGTTGTCTGGTGCAGGGATTGGTGATGTGAGCATTGCACCCGCCCAGGGGTGGAGCTGACATACAGGGTAAGGGTGACAGGAAGGCGTGCTCGCTTTCCTCCTCACGCTCTGTAGCCGATGCGCCTTGCTTTTCGGTGGCCGCCAATAATGGCGGCACCGCCACACCACGCTGCCTTGGAGCCAGCTGAGTATGGTCGGAAACTCCCGAGACCTGTAAGGAATAAACCTTTCCTTCCCTAATTTGGGGCATCAGGTATTTTGAATCAGCAGCACGTAAAAAGTAACTAAGACAATATATTAATCAAATAGTATATTGTTCTATATTTTCTGCTTCATTAAATTCTGCTGTATTACTTTTTCTTATGATTGACTTATAAATTACAAGTGGTCTGCTTAGTGCATTAATTAACCTATTTTTATTCTCATTCAACAGTGAAAAATAATAAATGTTACAAATGTAACTTTCAATATTACTTTAGTCAGCCGGCTGTGGTGGCGCACGCCTTTGATCCCAGCACTCAGGAGGCTGAGGTAGGAGAGGCGTTGTGAGTTCAAGGCCAGCCTGGGCTACAACGTGAGCACAAGGCCGGACTGAGCTACATGGTGCGACCCTGCCTCAAAAAACTAGGGCCGGGAATTTGGCTCAGTGGCTTAAGCGCCTGTCTGGCAGGCAGGAGGTTGTGAGTTTGATCTCTGGTGCCGCCAAAAAAAAATTACTACTTTAGTCATGTTATATAATTGTGATGTGCAGTACATTTATGTTCATTAATTTATATATAGATTTTTAAAACTTTTTTCTTTGACAAAATATTGTTGGATAAGTATTTAAATATTTAGTTAATAATTAATTTACTTTTTTTTTTTTTTTTTTTTTGGTATCAGGGTTCTAACTCATGACCTCATGCTTACCAGGCAAGCGCTTGAGCCACTGAACTAAATCCCCAGTCCTCTTTACCCTTTTTTTGGTGAGATTTATTAAATTCACACCTGATTTTAATGTAAGTTGGTTAGAAAACATGATATATGCAGTTTCTACTTTTGTAGCTCATTTAGGTTTTTTTTATTGTGTGAACTTTTTCCATTATACAGACTAAATATAAATATTTGAAAAAAAACAGTTCAGTGGCATAAATTTAGTATAATTATTCCATTTGTATTATGATCATCAATTTAGTATCAAAATATTAAAAATCATCTAAAATAGAATGTCAGAAGTCTTAAATCTTGATTTTATTTCTATTTCATTTAAATTTTACTTTTAGAAAAGAACTTTTGTTTTAGATGTATTGATTCTCTACTAGTGGTTAAAGTTTCTGTCCTGCTATACCTCCATTACATAATATTTTGCCCACATAAAATGACAATTTGAAAAAATATTTTAAAAAATGACAATTTGTGTCTTATACAGTGGTTTTGGGTTGAAACTTTGTTAACTCAGTAAAATCATGATCATTATTCTTTTCAAATTTCTCAGATAACCTACATATTCCTACTCTCTATTGAGGGTAAGAAAAGATAAATATAATTTGAATAGTTTCTCTGTCAAAACTATACATTTGAGATCTAGACATTTTTCTTCTGTCATGGTCATTAAAATATCAGGTGGATAGTCACCCTTAGAAATATGAATATATGCTTTTAGTTTGAATTTAATTTTTCATTTAACTTATACGAGATCACTTTGGATCAATAAAAATGTAGCATTAAAATTTTTTTATGACTACCAGTGATTGAATTCTCTAGTAAAGAAGAAAACTACCTTCATACAAGAAAATATATCTACAGTCTACACACCTAAATTCTTCTTATTGTAATTGAATTAACTAATCTAATACAATAATTTTGTATTTATAACATACATAATTCTTGATTACTTATAATAACAAGATCATTTTTTTCTAAAGCTTAAAAAGTTAGGAAAGTGGTAATATAGTTTGTCTATTTTCATTTTTATAGTTAATTTTAAGAAATGCTAAAGAGCAATGAACCAGAAAATTATAGAAAGTAGTGGGAGAAGATATATCTCTAATACAGTATATGCTTCTCACACATTCTTGAATAATAAACAGAAAGAAAAAAGAAACTGAATTTCTAAAGTACTTATATTACAACTTCTAAAAAACTCAACATTATCACCAGTACTAGTGAATAGAACTTACATTTGTTGATTTTATAAGCTTCCCTTTAGAAAGTAGGTTAAAATCTACTGCTTCCAAATGCTGGATCAGATGGATTCTTTGCTGTATGTTTTGCAACAGAAAATGAGTGTAATGACAGAATGAAGAGCAATGTTTTGTAATGTGTGTATATATTATAGATAGATATGTAGATAAATAGATAGACGGATAGGAAGATACTGGTGGTGAAAGCTGAATAGGTTGACACTAGATAAATTGGACATATTAAACTATCTAGAGAGCTTTTGTCATAAAATCTAGCCTCCTTTATATTTCATGCTGTTTCTGGGAAAGTTGTCATTTGACTGTTTGCCATTGGATTTTGTGAGAGAAATCTTGAGAGAGAGAAAAAGAGTAAAACTCTACCTACAAACACAAATAAGTAAAAGAAAGTAAAAATATTTAAATAACAATATTACCTCCCTTGCTTTGTATATGTGGACTTCAGATGAACATATATGGGATAACCAGATCATTTTCTCCTTTTCAAGGTATAAGAATTAATTAAAAGCAGCTTGTTTTTGTTCATGCTTACGGAAAATAATGAAGTATTTCTTCACACACTAGGAGTCTGTTTAAGATATGAGGTATGGTTTAAAATTATAATGTGTTTAATTTTTTAAAAATTATTACAGTAAAAGACACATTGCGTTTATCCCCCATGAGGGTCTCCTCCTAACATCAGAGACAGTTAGCCCATTGTTCATACCACTTCCTGAGGCTGTACTGGAAGTCCAGATTCTCATGAGTGTCTTTGTGGTGTTATGACTACGTCAATGTTTCAGATCCAGTCAAAATACTTAACTTTCATGGTCATTTTTACTTTGAGGAAGAACCAAAAAGAGCTGATGCCAGATCCAGTGAAAAAAGGACTCAGAGCCTTGGATGGCACTTGGCAGTGGCATTCACTGTATTTATTATCACACTTCATCATGATATGCAGCAGGACTTCCAGAATTGCTTCAGAAAGAGGCAAGAAGAATGGGGTAAGCATATTCAAAGTGAGGGGGAGGATTTAGTATGGGATAAATGGTAACATGTCTTTCACTGTAATAATTTTTCAAATTTAAGCATTTCAGTCATTCTTCTATGTCCAAGAAATTTGATCTGCTTATGCTCTAATAACAGAGAGCCTGGCTTTTCTTTATTTTTCTAAAGTCCATTGTAGATGTTTAAATCAGACAACACAACTGTGCGAGATACACAATTAGAAAGTGGTTACTGTAGTGAAACAAAAATATTTCACATGGTTGCCCATTTTCTTGATTTTGCCACTAACAGTGGAATCCTGGACAAGGCAAGAGTAGAATAAATCTAGGGACCTATCTTTGTCCATTTGTGCTTCTATAACACAATAGCATTCAATGGGTCATTATACAGTACAGAACTCTTCTCAGAGAACTGGAGGCTCTGAGAAGCCAAGATTAAGGTACCTACAGGTTGCCTTGTCTGCAGAGAGCTGCTGTCTACTTCCACAATGGCATCTTACTGCTACATCCTGCAGAGGAGAGGAACACTATGTCCCCAGGTGGTGGAAAGCAGAT
Organism: Dasyprocta punctata; assembly: GCA_004363535.1. Taxonomy (NCBI): domain Eukaryota; kingdom Metazoa; phylum Chordata; class Mammalia; order Rodentia; family Dasyproctidae; genus Dasyprocta; species Dasyprocta punctata. The sequence goes on from RJWM01030954.1 coordinate 18,761, forward strand.
GGGCAAGATAGCCAAACACTGCATTCAGGCCCTATTATGTGAGAGGAGGCCTCTTGGCCTAATCCTCTCTGAAAACCTCCACCTCTTAATACCATCACACTGGCATCACCTGAATTTTGTTGGCACGCGTTCAAAGTATAGCAAGTGACTTCTTATTCTAAATGCTTGTGTCCCGTCTCTGAAAGTTGCTGTTTTTCAACTTTCTCACTCTAATCATGCCCTGTCTCATTTCTGCTGCCACCTTTTTCCTCTCATTCCTTTGATCTTTCTTGTGTTAGTCTAATTTAAATTTTCTCTAGTCCCCATTTAATTCGCACATGTGCGCCTCCAGGGATAATGAGCTGGGCAAGGGAAGAGGGGAGACAGAAAAGATAGTTCAAAAATGAAAGCATTCTGACTTAATTTCTTCACCAATAGAATCAAGCAAAAAGTTGAAGTACTGTCATATAAATACAAACCAGTAGCACAATGGTACAGTCTTATAATGAGAAATAAAACATTTTTTTCATTCCAACAGTTTCATGTACTTTATGGAATGAGAAGAAATAATAAACAGTGTGATCGCTTTACACAGAAAATATCCACAAGGTCTGTAGTCTTTTCAGAGGTCTTTTGAGGTTCCGATAATTAAATAGTAAAAGATAAAACTAAATTTTAAAGTAACTTAAAGTTATTAATACACATTAGACAGTTTTCTCAAGATTTGACCTTTTCTCTCAGACTATCACTAGAGTGCCATCATCAAGTTTTTATTTCACTGGAAAAGTCTTGAGCTTCTCCACACATTTTTGAAATCTGTGAACTGAAAATATTTAAAAGGAAATCACATGAATTCATCTGGTCTGCTGTTTGATCATTCGATATTCATGTTTCTTATAATGGGTCAATAGCGGGATGTAACTGATCTTCTTATTTCAAAGCTGGAAACGCAAAAAAACTTCAAGTTTCATACAGTTCTATTCTGTTGAGCTACTTCAGTTTGTCAGTAGGTAAAAACTTTTCCATTGCACAGAAGGCAGTACCTTCTGTGAATAGTTGGTTTAGACAAGCATTCATTGTTCATAGGGCTTGAGTGCTCGCTGAGCAAAAGCTACGGTATTATAAAGATGCCAGTTTAATTTTTTTTCTAAGCTTGAATGTTTTAAAGCTAGAAAGGAACTCTCACTGTTGAGGCAGTCATGAAAGAAAACCTCTTTTCACAACCCCTCAAACAAGTGGGTGAAGCGAGTGAGAGTAAAAGTGCAAAACTGGGAACCTGGCTGTTTTCCAAGGAAGCAGAAAAAGCCACAGTTAGAAGAAGTAATTGAACACTTTGGAAATCCCTTTGAAGACCTAGTGCAGTGGAACTTTTTTAAATGAATAAAAGCTAAATGCATAATAATTCCATGTAAGAAAATATAAATGAATGTTTTAAGTACTAAGTAATGAATTTATAAATGTTTAATGTTGTGAGCCCAAGCAGTACCACCCTTTGGTAATGCCTGCTAAGCGTTAGCAGCATTGCTACTTGGAAAAGACAATTTAAACCCCTGGCAGAGTTTCACTCCTTGCTATATCTGCCTTGTTTGTTTTGCTTAGTTTATGGTGATGATAATATCTATATTAATTAGCCATGTTAAATAGAATTTTGTGCACTTGAAAACTGGATTGAAACATAGTAAGATGGTAAAAACCATTCGCTTTAACTACAAAATTTCCCTCATTCATATTGTGACTAATGATATGTTAAAGAGTCTTATGTATTACTTAAAAATATAGAGGTGTTGCATTTGCCCGGAAAACGTAGAAATAGATTTTAGCTCTGGTAATAGAATGCACATTATTAGTTTTGAGTAACTTGCTTCATGTGACGTTTTTAAATAAAAAATATGAAAATCTTTGATATTTGAAGAATTTTAATATAAAAAGAAATGTGTGTATGATTGGAGGTTGAGATCTACAACGGAAGAATCCCAAGAGTGTTTATCATGCTCAAGCAGAATGCATTTTCTCTTAAATAGGATATAAGATGTTACACATTGAGCACGTGAGGTAAGGCATATGTAACCCTCCCCTAAATATCCCAAGTTTCTTTGTGTTCATTTGCTTTAGACTTACGCATTTTGATCTGTGGTAAACCCACTTGTAGGAAGCCAGAGAATATTAGACCTACCACCAACATGCACATCTACATGTACAACTACCAGCAGACTCAGGTTGTTTTAGTCTGGAGCAATGATTTTACTGAGGACCAGAAATGTACTGCAGAAGGGTTATAGCTACCCAGAACATGGGTATCTAAAGAATAAGAATAACTGATGTGGTGGAGCTTGGCAAGATCCTGAATCAGATAATATAATTATTTTTAAGGCAAGATCTCACTATGTATTCCAATATGGCCTCACATTCACTGTGTGGCTCAGGCTGGTCTCAAATTCATAGCAATCCTCCTGCCTCAGCCTCCCAAGAAAATATAATAGTGGAATATTAAGGTTAGATGTTATTTTAAAAACTATCTATAGTATCTGTTTGTGTCAGTAAATCATTCATTACTCCGATTGGTGTTACCTTGGAAGAAAACTAATTGCTAGTGTTTGCTTCAAATTCAGTTTGTGGAATGCTTTCTGAGTTTTTCCAGCAATGTGCAGAAAAAAAGTTACCTCTTTTTTTTAAGTGTGAATGTAAAGCAATTTATAAAAAGCTGGTTTATTTTTGTGAGTCATAGCCTGTCTTTGAAAATAGTTCCTAACTTAGAGTCATCAAAATAGTCCACATCATGACAGCATGGTTGGAGTAACCTTATTGAGGTGGATATTCTGAATGGCATTTCGATACTTAGTCTCATATGTCTCCAATCATACACTGAATGCAGTTTTAGTACTGAAAAAGAGACATAAAAACACATCTTGTCCATTATTTGCATAGAACAATAGCCTAATTTCTTTATTAATAGATCTCATTTTGTGAAAGCGGTGCCTGACAAATTGTCATCTTCCTCTCATTTCATTATCTCACCACAAGGAATGGTCCTGATCTGAATTAAAGCTCTCTGTTCAGTGTCAGATCGAACAATACAAACTAACTTATGCAAAGCCTTCCCTTGGAAAACAGACTCTGTAATACAATACCTTTTTAATTCTAGAAGAGTCCCCAGAATATGAATACCTACTTAAATTCTTCTCATATCCCAAAGAATATTTCAGTAATAACATTTACATATTAATTTAAATTGAATTATACAACATATAACACTTAGAACCATTACATGCAGAAAGATTATTTTGAATTGGTGAGTGCTTTTAGCATCATTAGCATATTAATATATTTTTAAAATAGCAACTTGAGTATTTAAGTAAACACTTACCATTTTACTTATATGAAAGGTTATCTGGAACTTGCAACATACTTAACTTCTACAGAGGCCTTATTATCTGGACATATGTGCACTTAATGGATGAAATTCATTTAATAAAAAAGACCATATGCAATGTTGAAATAGAACATTTAAGAAAGTAAGTGTTGCAATTTTATTTCGTTTTGCTTTGTTTCTGCAAAAGGTTATAAATGGAAAAATGCAGACCTCTGATTGTGTGTTATAATGCATTTTATATCTAATAAGCATTAAAATGCTCATTAATAATCCCATGGGATTTTATTATGAAGTCATGGGAATAGGAGAAGACATATGATTCCTTGTCTATTTCATTTTAGAATGTGCCTATTATAGTGCATGACTATTAATCTGTTTTATAATTGTGACATTGAAACATTCTACAAGGTAGATTATTACAATATTTAACAGGATCTCCTGTTAAAGATTAATTTGTTATCTATTATGTTTAAAATTTCTCAAAATACTTCTTTAGCTCTTTTCTCTCTGGGGGTGGGTAAACTCTAAAAATGAATCTAGGTGTTACTTTAGAAATCAGTACTGCTTCAGGTATTTTTAATATTCCTAGTTTCTCAAAGATTTAGTTTTACAAACATTCATTTTTTATTGCCCTTCAGTGTATATTTGCCTTTACCAAAAAACATCAAACTGCTTCCTAACACCTTAAAAATATCAAGTTTCATGGACTTTTATGCTATATATACTTTTTCCTGACTTTGTTTTGTTAAGTTAGTTTCCACTATGATTTTCAGATCATTTTTGTGCTGGTATAGCTATCTATCCATATTTTATATTTATGTTCTTTGTTCTAGCT
>RJWM01030955.1:0-22941 GCA_004363535.1 Dasyprocta punctata
CATATGCTCAGGAAGTGATAACTTCAGTTTCCTGTGGTAGAAACAAATTAAAGTCATTAGTATGTTCTCTGCATCTCAGCACCTGACTTCCTCAGAGACTACAGTCAGGTAGTGGATTGCTGACCTGGCTGTTCTGAAATCCTCCCAAGACTGTTGGGTCAGGATGATTCTAGACCTGTAGCTCACCAGGTTCCTAGAATAGCTGCCTTCAGAAGGTCTTTCTCATCACTTTTTCTCTTTAGAATACTCATCTCTTCCTTCCATTCAATAATCAGTGCAGAATTCTTCCATTATATTAGTGTTACAGTGACTATCTATTTAACTCCTTCACTATTTACATAAGGAATGTGCTAACCTATGTAGCCTCATTTGCTTGACAATCCTATCTTATTAAGGGACACAATTGGATAGGTAGAAAGAACACTTGGCTTCTTTTTATCCAACTCTAAAACATACAATTTTAAATCTCAAAATATCTCAGTAAGAAAGTGACAGACCCAAATTCAAATCAAGAGTATTAAATATCTGACCAAGAGTTTTATTTGTTTGTTTGCATTGCTGGGAATCAAATTCAGGGCTTCTGACCTTGCTCATAGTGTACAAACACTGTACCACCAATCTACATCGGATCCTCCTTAATCAAAGTCGATCAGCCTAAGTAGTGGACACTTACTGGTATTTCTATGAAAAACTGTTTCACTAATTTTATTTGGAAGCCTCCATGAATTGTGTGAAATTTTCGACTTCTTTCATAGCCTGCTTTACAAACATGGTCCATTTTTCAAAGGAACAGAAAAAATATTATTGTTGATCAATTTACTAAATTCTGAGATTTATATTTTTGAGAAGGCTGCCATATTGGTTGTAAACTCAGATTTCCCCAGAAAAGTTCCAGAATTCTGAGTTATTCCAGTTCAGAGAGCCTTTGGTGAAAATTATTTTGAAATGGTTTAAGGACAACATGAAGCCCTAAAGAACACAGGAAAGCATCTATGCTGGGGTGCAGCTGTAAGTTGGAAGGAAGAAGAAGATCAGGGAGATTTTTGACCTCTGGGATTTACTTTTATTCACTGCCAGAAAGCGGTAAGGGAAATGATCAGGGACTCTGGAAATGCATTCCAACTGAGATGTGCTTCTGCCTTAACAAAATCAAATTGTGCAAAGCAAGGTTCAGAAAAAAAAACAACAAAAAAGTTCATGCCCTAGGTGTGTTGGGCCACTTCTGCTACCTGAGCATTTTGTTCCAGTTCCTTCCTTACCTCCAGCACCTTATTGACTGGTGCACACTCTGTACTTTATGCCTCCAACTCCGATTCTTCTTTCAGCCACACCTGGCTTCCATCCTTTGTACTCCACTGAGATTCCATTTGTCAAGGCCTCTAATACTGTAACTCCCACACCGCTGATCGAAGTCCCCTCCTTGGCACCCATTCATCTTGACCCTCCTTGGGGGTTTTTACACATGCAGCAGGTACTCCTTCATGAATGTTATCTCTCTAGCTTTACAGCCTCTTTGCTTTCCTCTTTTATTTACCAACTATTCCTCAGTGATTTTTACTAATTCAATCTCCTTCATTTCTTATTAAATAAATGACTGCCTTAGGCTAATCTTAGATGCCTCTCAGGCAGTGGTCTTTTATGGAAAAATTTCTTCTTATCCCAAGTGTTTTAATTCACATATTTTTATGTTGATTCTCAAAGGTATATTTTCTGTCCAGAGTTTTCATCTGAGCTGTGTATCCGGTTTTTCCTTGAGTTACCCATTTGTATGATTGAAGATCATGAAGTTAACATGTCTGTAGCTGAGAAGTATATTTCTCAAATAAAAGTCTTTTTCCATCTACAATGTTTCCTACCCCAGTCCCTAGCTTCATGGTAACAGAACAACAGGATTCATCCTTCCCAGCTCGCTCTCTCTTTCTCTCTGTCTCTCTGTCCCTCTGTCTCTGTCTCTGTTTCTCTGTCTCTCTCTGTGTGAGTGTGTCTCTCTCTGTCTCATTAATCAGCTTCACAAATATGTCTCAGAAATATTTATTTTTTCTATTACAAGAGCAGGGGCACCTTGGAAGGAACTGAGACTGGAGACGAGAATAACAGAGCATAGAAGCTCTCACAAATTGTTCCCTATGTTGAAAGACCCAGCTAAAATTTTACCCCTTTCCTTGTGATGGTATCTTATAAGCCACCAAACATATTTATTTACATGTCCCTCATCATTGTCCTTAAAACTAGAAGTAAAAGGGATTTTATTCACAGCTTGTTTAATGACAAGTCCCAGTTTACCTGCAGTTATGACCAAGTCAAATGCGACTCGAACAGGTGACAGGGACTAAAGGAGCTGATGTCCTTCATTCCATCAAGGCTGGGCCCAAGGAGAGGATTCAAAGTTGAACATTTTTAGATTAGGCAAATTTCTGATTTTAGAAACTCTCATTTTAAACTAAAATTCAAGGACAACATCTTCTCCCAAAGTGATTATGCAAATTAGCACCTCAAAGTATTCATGTAGATTATGCATTTTATGAAGTTGGTAGAGGCTCGGGTAGATCAAGTGACTCATGCTGGCTTTCATTCTGAGTAGCTCTCAAACTCAAGCTCCTTTTGCTCTGCATTCCTATCACCCGGGACAGGTTCAGCTTGTTCTGTAGTAACCAAGGAACCACAGGGGTTGCTTTGCACACATACTATGTTGATTTGAGTTGAGCAAGTCTCCCTGGTAGCTGTTTTCAGGCTGAGGATGCTCCTAGACACTCTTTTTTCACCTGGGACCCACCTCAGTGTACAGCCTCTGGTTAGTCAATTCCCAAAATGAAGAAAGAAATAGGAGGATAGTGAGATACACTGACTTGATTCAGCCCAGATTGGTGCAGATCACTTCCGTTCATACACAACGAGCCAGAACATGTGGTCTAACACTGCCGCCCTACCGGGGGCTGATCAGTGCAGCTTACATGCTGGATGAACGACTATTGCAAACCCACATATCCTATGTCTCCCATGTCCGACTTAATATTAACTATTTGGCTTGCTAGGGATAAGGGCATTGGGGAAGTAAAACGTTAATGTAAATTAAATGATAAACAAATATTTACTGACTTGCTATCATATGTCAGCTTCTGTCTTATACTCTGGAGGAATAGTGGTGAACAAATCATAAAAGTTTTCCATAGTAATGAAGTTACATATGACGGAGAGAAAAATGCCTTAAAATGCAATAATTTTAAAAATTAAATAATTATGGATATTACTCACATAGAATTAGATTTATATAACACAAGTTTCTCAGTAACCAACTTAGGCTAAGAAGTCAGCAAATAGCTTTTTATTTAAACATACATTTAAACGGAAGCCTGAATGACAGGTAGGAGCAGCCACATGGAATCAGGAGGAAAAATGCACTCGACAGGAAATAGCTCAGCTCTGCAGCTGAAATAAGGACTGGATGGTAGCAAAACAGAAAGTGGGTCATTATATATGGATGGAGCAATGTAAGAAAGGAGAATCGTAGTATCAGATGCAGTCGTAGGAGTAGGATGATCAGCTTATATAGGTTTTCTTTTTTAGACAAGACAAAAAGTTTTGAGTATGACGGAAGGCATTGGAGGGTAGTAAGCAGCAGATGACAGGATCTGATTTATGTTGATTACTAGTGCAGTGCAGTCTTCCAAAACCTGTGCATTCCTGAACCCCGAAAATAGAAGCTACAGTGACAGACGTCTGTGTGAGAGCCAAAGGCAATATCAGAGTTGAAAGGTGCTAAGCTCTACCTGCTTTCAATGGGACTGTCAGAAAAATACATCGTTACTGAAAAATGCCAAGGTTGGCAAAATCTAGGCTTTTCTGAAAATCGAAAAGAAAAGTGCAGGTGTGTGAAACACTCACCTAGCATTAGAAAGCTCAAGGAACTGCAGTTGGTATTTCAACCGACAGCACATAGCGGGCCACCAATCTGACATATGGAGTCTCAGATGTTCTTGAATGAGTGACAGACTGGATCAAGGTGAGTCATGGTCAGGTTGATGTCTGGTGCTTTGCCCCCCAGGTAGGTGGGCAGCACTGTGGGAAGGTGAGCCCTGGATGTGGCAACGTTACAAACAGAAGCAGATGGAAAAATTTTCTCTGTCCGGGCTTTCAGAACTGCTCCATAATGATTTCATATGTAGATGTACATAGTCATGTAATAAATTGAATGCTTTCAAAGCATTTACTTCAAGTCTCATTTTCTGAAGCTCTAAGATTCAAAGAAAGCACCTTCAGAAGCTGCCATGGTTGTGGAGAGGAAGGAAAAGAAGTGACAAACCAATACATGGAGTTCCTTCCTCTAATTCATCCAAAGTTTTTCTTCATGTGTTTTATATGTATCACATTGGGGTTCTATATAAAACTGTATTTAAAATAAATATTCCTACTCTTAAAATTTTTATTCCGAACGTAATAAGAACACGTAAGAGTTACAAACTATAAAAATCACATATATTTGGTAAGAATTATGCCACTTTATTTAACTATTATACATTGTAAGGAGAAATGTTTCCAATCCCATTTGAAAAATTTATAATAGGAAATTTAAATTCTCTGTTCAAGGTCACATAACCAGGAAGTGATTGAGATAGGATTTGAACTGGATCTCTGGGTCCAGAGGCTGTGCATCGTTTGAATGATTATCCTACATGTCATGGATGATGGACCCCTATCTACCGTTCACTGACTTTGTGATATATAATAAATTCCACTCTTGGAATCACAGTGTCATCATCTAATAAATAGGGGAAATGGTGAACCCTGAATGAAATCAACTTTTTTTTTTCTTGAGATTCAAACAATGCTGGATCATTATGAATAAAAACTACCAGGAACTGAGAATGTTGCTAGACACATTTGCAGACATTTACTCACGTAATCAGTCTAGGTACATTACAAGGTGGCTGATGATACCCGGTGACAGCTGAGAAGTAAGGTTAATTATCTGAGCTTGCATAGCAAGGAGTAGTAAGAGCTGTGGGTGTTCAAACCTGGATTTCAGTCCACTCAAGTGAATAAAACTTCATCTAAGTTTTGCTGACCAAAAGAAAAGCAATGCAAGTACACTTATTACATGTTCAAAGAATTGAATATTCTCTAGCAAGGAAACAGCAACCACATATGTTATGTGCACCTATGTTGACAAGCGTATCATCAAGATAAAAAGAAATGTATAACTTTTAGTTGATTGAAAGTCAACAGAAATCCAAAAACAGTAAAGAAGACCAAATTTAATTATTATTTTGTGTATCTGAGTGCTGTATTGATGCAAACATATTTATCAAGTGATTGATTAAAAATAAATACATATTACTTATTTTATAATTTAGCCTTAGCAACAGTGCTAGCCTCTATAATCAAGATTTTTACACATTTTATATTACACTAATGGTAATTATCTTGCCAGCTAAAAATAACTTGCAAATTTTCTTAAAGATGTTAATGATTTTCATCCAAAATGTAAATTTCTATATAAGTAATACATAAATAAGTAATGCAAAATAGAATTATTTTATATCATGAGGTACTAACTATAAAAAGAATTACAAAACTACATGGTGAATGTTTAAATTAAAATACTATAGTGAACAACATATTACCATTAATTGCCCTCAAAATTCTCCCCCTTGCTTCAAAGACACTTATCTAGTTGTTCTTGTCAATTTCTGAAGAGGTTCTAGAAGTACTACTTCATGAGCGTCCTTACAATTGTGGTCAAAAATACTCTGAATGCTTCTAGTGAGTTCCAAGTGCAAAGACCTCTAGTTTCATCAAAACATTACTTCATATCCTCATCTATCTTATTCTTTGATTTGGTACCGTGTAACTTCTGGCTCTTCCCTAAAGTCATAATGACCAAAAAAGGTACATGTTTTGAATGGATTCAGGGTAACTGAGTAGTCCTGACAAAGCAACTCAGGAAACAGAACTTTCAGAAATGCTTCAGAAATGGCGAGAATGGTGGGATAAGTGTATCCTGATGAGAGAGAGTATTCTGAGGAGAATTAAGATCAATGGGTCTTTTATTGTAATATATTTGTAATATAACCATTAATCAAAGGTTGTGATCACATTTCATGAGCTAGGCATTATTTTAAGAGATTTGAGTAAAAAAAAAAAATTAACTCATGTAGACCAGGAATAACTGGTCTATAATCCTTTAGTGAAAATGTATAATCCTTAACATTCATTAAAGCCCACTCAGTAGAATCTGAGCTTTGTTGGAGACAAACTCCTCATCTGTGTCACCCATTTCACACTTATTAAATATAAAGGTCCTTTGTTAACCTGCCTATAGCAAAGATAGAGAGTATAGCATGAAACAAGGTTTGTGAAAACAGTTTCAGAACAGTGTGTGTACAACATAAATATTTTAACTAAGATAAATTTTTTTCACTCTTTTTCTGAATATTTCAGCTGAGCAGGAGTATATCTTTAGTAATTGTCTAGCCATGTATTTTTTGTTCTCTCGACATCTTTTGAAGTAAGAATCAAAAAGGAAAAACATCCAATATCCTCATGATCATAGAACCCAATCTACGTTGCTGAGGAATTTAGATATAGATATTGATTTTTAGCAGTTATTGGCATCTTATATTGTTTTGTTTGTTTATTTGTTTGTTTGTTTGTTTGTTTTGTTACAGGGCTGGAGATTGAACTCACAACCTCACGCTTGCCAGGCAGACACTGTACTGCTGAACTATATCCCTGGCCCTGTATTGTTTTTTAAAATGTGGCCTTTCAAGATATTTTGGCATCAGCTCTTAGTATGTACTTGCACTGGGTGTTAATATATGTTAAATCTGTTCCAAGCTTGGAAACAATTCTTGCTGATTTGAAGGTAATATATGGTACATGTCTCCTGAAATGTGTGTGCAGGTGCGCCATATTCCAACAATGGGCAATTGGCTTCTGCATTAATCAGGTTAAATTTTGGCAGATGCCAGATTTTATAGCAAGTATAATCTAGTATTGCAGCAAAATGCAGTTATAGAACTTTTCATGTCTTTTCTAAACAACAAATTGCAATGTAACAAGAACCACAAGCATTAGAAAGTGTAGGTGTGTATCAATATGTTTATATGCATGTGTGTTAAATTTAACTTTGTCTTTTTACACAACTGCAAAGAATAAGGAAAGCTGTCTTAAGTTTAAGTTGTTTTATACATGCTTATTCAAAATACATTCTCTTCCTAAATAAATTGCCTAACTTACCACAGTGTTAGGTGTTCCTTAAAGCCGGAAACAATCGTATTTATTTCTGTATTTCTGTAACTAATTCATATCCTCCTTAAGAAGAATGACAATATCTTCATATAATTAAGAGTTAGGTATTTTCCCTATGAACTTCTAGTAAATGAAAGTGGTATAATTTCTTTAAACCTTGAGTCTCAAATAAGTGCAATATTACAATCTTATAACTTTACTTGATCACTCAAGAAATACCAAATGGCAAAGTCTGGAGTTCGGCCAAATTTATCCATCAAGCAAGCTCAATGATTACTGATTGTCTATTATACTAAGATTTATACAGGGAAAAACAGTGAGCAAAGAGGAGACACACCTATGAATTTACAGTCCATTTATAAGTTTCAAGGTCGGCTAAAATGTAGGTTTAAGTATAAAAATCAAAGCAGAAACAGCTAAATGTATAGAACTTTCTATGTGCTAGGAATTGAAGTATCTTATCATCTCTATTGTCAAATGTTATCTCTAAAATAACCCTACTGTGGTTGTACAAAGGGGAAACAAGTACAGAAAAATGAAGTCACTTCTTCATTTGGTGTGTAAATTTGTTAACTGCACATCTAGCCCAGGTGGGTTAGCTGGAGTCAACATTCTTTTTGATTGCATTGAATTTTCTCAATCACAGATTTCTTTGCTTAAAAAATGTCAGGCAAAGGTGCAGTGTAACCAAATGTTTTGGAAATCAGCTGGGTGAAGGGCAAGGATGCCATACTCATAAAAATTGATGATCAAAATTGTGATGAGAAATAGCTACAAACTATGTTCTTAGGAGCAGTATGTAAGTTAACAGGACCAGAATTTCTCTCATGAATCAGAGGACTACAAGATGGAGGTAAATATCTGAATGAAAATTTATCAAAGCAAATATTAAATTGATCCAACAGGGTATCCAACATACTTCAAATACCTAATTTATCTGTTTTGCTTTTTTTGGTGAGGTGGGATATCAGGAATCAAATTCATAACCTCGCACCTGCCAGACAGGTGCTTACACTGCTGTGTTAAATCCACAGCCCCTAAATACCTAATTTGAACTTCAAGAGTATTCTTTTCTTCTTTTTGAAAAAGAATCTACCTGCAAACTGCAAACCATAGGGACAGAAATCATAGGCCTTCACTCACTGTTGAGGTTGAGGGAAATTTGTCAGTTGTGATTTTTAGCAAGATACATGATGACCAGGTACATATTTCAAATGTATCTTACAAGTAAATCTGTGGGTTCATTCATTCCTCATTTAGCACACCAAAGACATGTTTCTGGCCTAAAATTCACATGCAATATTAGCAGTAGAACTGGGGACAGCATTTGCCCTCTTTATTATTTGGAAAAGAAAAGTGAACCAATTATTGCATTTGTGGTATCTGGACACATTTGGTTCATTTCCATTTTGTGGGGAAAGAAGAAAATGTAGAAGCCAGTAAGTAAGAAACAAAAATGTAGAAGTATGTGATTTCCTCTTCTCTGGCCTCAGAAATAAAATAAGCTTCAGTTTGTATATTATGATTCTGTGAGGAAGAAATGACTGTGATTCCCTGAGATCAATCTGTATCTCTGCCTTTCTATTACCAATTGTCAAATAGACAGAATTCTTCTGTGGAACTGCCTTGCTGCCCCACATGTAATCCAAACTCTCAAAAACATGCTTAATTTGATAATGCAGCTGATTTTCTGTTTCCATCTTCCTGACTGGTGTGTTTCTCAACTATTTTCAAACTTTAGGTCAAAAGTAGATTGCGACTAAATGGAGTTTTTAAAAATTTCCAATAATAACTTCAAGCCTGAGTTCATGTTATTGCTATTACTGATGATGTGATTTACATTAACTGTCTCACTAAGAAGTAAAAGAAAGCTACATATTATTTACATCAAAATCATTTTGAAAGGATGAAGAATTATTAATATAATTACAATTTATCAGAATAGAGTCTTAAACAGAGTAAATTACTTTTAATTATCTTTTTCTGATGGAGTCATTTCTGACTCAGCTGTATATATGTATACATTAAGAATTCTATATTATGAAATACATATATATATATATACATAAATTGACATATAGACATTGTAACTTCTCATAAGATACAGGGTGACAGTGTGATAAACTTTCACAATGTGTGATGACCATATCACACTAACTTTCACATAAACTCTGTAATCCTATTAGTGAATTTTTGCCTTTGCTCTGCACTTACAGTGTCATATTCAAAACATCTTTGCCCAGACACTGTCTGGAATGATCTCATGCATTTTCTTCTAGTAGTCCATACATTTGTGTCTCATATTTCATGCCTAATCCACTTGGAGATATTTTAAATTTTTTGGTGACACATAAGGGTCTATTTTATTATTTCTGTGTATTGATCACTGGCACCTTTTATTAAAGAGGATTTTCTTTCTCCAAAGCATGGTCTTGATGACTTTGTTGAAAGCAAGTTGGTTATTGGATTGGTTAGCTTTCCCATTGCTGGGACAACACAACCAATTTAAAGGGAAGAAAAGTTTAACTTGTTACAGGGTTTCAGAGGGTTCCTTCCATGGCTAAATGGCTCTAAAGCAGAAACATAATGATGAAAGTGTATGATGGAGCAAAACTGCTCAGTTCATGGCAACCAGAAAGCATAGGAGTTAGATAAAATGCCAGAGAGGAAAGAGCTATGAATCAACTATAGTCCCCAGGTCTTGCTCCTGAGGACCCACTTAGATACATCCAGAATGTACTCCACCAATTTTCTAGGTGTCTCCTAATCCAGACTGATAATTACTGGTCACAATCCACTTCTTGAAAGCTTGACACCAAAACACATTTCCTTAAACTAAACTTAATCTCCAAATAAAGAAAGTAAGTTCAGAATTGCACCTAAAATATGACTAATTTTGTATAATGGAAAAAGCAATAATCTTTACTCAGAGCCTCAAAATGTTGAAATGAATTCTAGAAAACCAATTTACTAGGTGACCATTTACCAACAGGAAGTCCTGGGAATCTCTTCCCCCAGAAAAGGTTAATATTTTCATAGCTTTCATTGTGCAGTGGGTGTATCTCATTGACTCCTGAGATCCCCTGAAGGCATTTTTCTTCTTTTTCCATTTTAGAAGTACTTGATGTATATTTAATGGCCCTAGTTTTTTCAGCAACTACACTTCTGTTGGCCATAACATTACATGTGGTTTCTTTTGGGCCAAAATTTAAGCATTTTGTTTTTGTTTTCAAATCTTCACAATCTGATTTTTATCTGAATTCTCACTACACATACTCCTCGTTTTCAGACTGACCTGTTTAATTGCTCCTTGGATTTATGACCCACCACACAGTATTACTGCCACCTTATTGTTCGTTTATTTTTACAGTTCTGTACATCTTATTTTTAAAGCTTCAATGTCTTGTTTGTACAATACACCCTGCTTATACAGTACTGTGATTTTTGCTTATAGTACAGCACAGTACTGTCGTTTTATGTTCTGGTATACATTAAAGTACTGCACAAAAGTGATGCAAATAGAAGTGAAGTCATCAAGTTGGAGTTCCCTTTGATCATTTCTTTGTTCCGAATACTGTAAGGTACACATGCTATGCAATTCCTCATTTAATGACCAATTTACTTAATGACCTAGTTGCAGGAATAGAGCTTGGTCATTAAACAATGAATGTCTGTATAAAGCAGCCAGCAATAATCGTGCCTTGGCCTGGATGCTACTTTGCCTTGAGATTTTTTCTATTAGATTGTTAGCCTGCTGCTGTTAAACTCCACATTCCACAAAGTCTTCAGACATGCACAAAACAAAGAAAAATTATTTGTGTTAAAATAATATTCATGGCATCTAATCCAATTCCCAATACTGCCCATATCTGATAACTTATGAACCTGGCCTTTATAACCCACATTCTTGTCAGTGTTCTGGTCTACCAAGTTTTGATCAAAATTTCCTATCAAGCCCTGTTTATAGCATTCTAGTTCTTTTCTAGCCCTCAACTCCAAACCTTTCCAAGCTCCTCCCATAAACTAGTTCCAAAGACTACTGAACCACATTTCTAAGTACAGGTACTATAATGCTCTCTCAATTCCTTGGTTAAATTTCGTTCTAGATATTTTATTTTAATTATTGTGGATGGTCTTACCTGTTATTTCTTTCTCAACAGTTTAATTATTGCTGTGTAAAATAAGTACTCTGTTTTTATATTGATTATGTATTCCAGTAGAGCTTTTGAGGTCCTTACAAAACCAGTACAATAAAGTAGATTTCAGGGTTTATCAAGCAGTAGCACAGCACTGATAAAATGTTGTACCTGAGTTAACACTCAAAAGAGATAGCCTTAAAGAATAAGGGAATCCAGAGTAAGGTCTACCACCCTCATAGATATGCAAGCGCAACTATAAACAAGCTCAGTTCCTAGTGTGATTAACATGATCTGAGACACTTGTGCTTTTCTTGTTTTCTTTTCCGAAACTAACTGTTGGTAGTAGAAGAGCTCATCCCAGAGAGATTATCAAAATATCCAAGCATGCAATGAAAGTACATGTCAGTGAAAACCAGGAGGGACATGAGACTGAGGTCTATTCTTAGAAATAGATATTAAATATTAATTATTAAGAGTAGAAATTTTGTGCCACTGGTCAAGAACAACGAATGACCAAGAAATCATAAACATATTCCACAATCAAAATATAATACCAAATTCTGTCTCTATTTATTGTCAATAAACATATAAGAGTTTGGTCCTAAAAGGGAAAATGGTCAAAGCAAAATATAATAAAACTTAGGAAGCCTAAATTTAAAATATGCCATAAAGATTGTAAAAAAGCAAGTCACAGAAAGAAAATTAATTTTAAGCAATGTTTTCATAGGCCTTAGTGTGCAGAATATTTAAAATTTTCTTTAAATCATTTATAAAATGTCAACAGAAACATAATGCTAAGCAAATTATTTGATCAGTCACTTCACAAAAGAGGATATGAAAATAAAATACTGGAAAAACATTCAAATTTATTAATTCAAGGTAAAATGCAAATTAAAGAATATAATATAATAATCACTATATGTATATAAATTCATAAGGTCAAAAAGAATATGAATATTAAGTAAGGATAAATATGGAACAAGTGGCACTCTCAAATACTGCAAAACAAAATAACTATTTCTGACAATTGTTTAGCAGAATTTACTGAAGCTAAAGCCACACAACAGCCAGGCGTGGTGGCACACGCCTTTAATCCTGGCACTCGGGAGGCTGAGGTAGGAGGAACACTGTGAGTTTGAGGCCGGCTTGGGCTACAACATGAGCGCAAGGCTGGCCTGAGCTACATAGTGTGACCCTGCATCAAAGAACTGGGGTTGGGAGTTTGGCTCAATGGCTTAAGTGCCTGTCTGGCGGGCGCAAAGTTGTGAGTTTGATCCCCGGGGCTGCAAAAATAAATAAATAAATAAATAAATCCACACAACAGAAATGCAACCAGAAATTATAATTCTAAGCCTGTGCTCAGATGGCATGTTTGTGCATGTGCACCAATAAATACATGATGCTTTATAATATTAGTTAGAATTTCCAAACCTGAAAAAACCCCAACAAATCTATAAAAATCAAATGAATAAGTTAATCATGAATATGCAGATAATGGGCTACTATACACCCATGAAAATAAGTGATTTCCAAATAAACACAAACATAAGGATCAATGGCATAAGCGTAATTTTATGTCAAAGAAGTCAGACACAACAGGTAATGGATTATATGATTCTATTTACAATACATAACCTTTAAAAATGAGTAAAAGAAAACTATGTTCTCAAAGATCAGGATAGTGGATGTGTTTGTGAGAGATAATAAAGTTTTTGATTGAGAGGATAGAGGAGGGAGTCACCGGAATGTGGTACTCACCATTTATTTATTGAGTTGTGTGGTGTGTTTTTGGCATGTTCTTTTTTCTGAAATGCATGAAGTTGTATATTTGTGATTTGCAGATAGCTTTTAAAAGAATATTCTTGTTCAGTGCAAAGCTATTTCAAAGTTTAGAAAAGTTTTAATTTTCAACACAACCAAAGAATAAATCCATTAATCACAAATCCTTATTTCACCGGTTCACTATTAGTTTCTAGTCTACCAGAGGCTTATTCTGCAGACCCAGGCTTTCCTGATAATATTGAGGATATGGTTCACACATGCATCAGTAGAACACGGATTCATACTAAACATGTGTAACTTAGTTCAAACACAATCCATGTCCATGAAATCTGCAGTCAACAAAAGATTGAAAAAACAAACATTTTATGTTGGATCTAAGAGACTTTATTACACCATCACAAAAAACAAATTGCAAAGGTGAACATCTACCTTTTGAAGACACTTTAAATGTGGTAGGCAAATGCTCACACAGTGGATCCCATGTTGTAGAAATCATCCCTTAGACTTTGTAAGACAGGCCTCAGTTTCTCCACCTGCTGGGAACATGGCCTGCTGACAGATCACAGCTGAATCCTTCCTCATACATTGCTCATTGCAGAGGGAAGTTACTTTTCTTATGACTGTAGGCCTTGTGCTAATTAGTCTTCCTGTCACAGGACAAACTATCTTACACTGACCACTTCAACAAAGAGGGATTTACTTTGTCTCACAATTTAAACGGGTTCAGTTCATGGGTAGCATGTTCCATGGCTGGAGCAGCATGGTGAAGGGGCCTCGTGCAGGAAAGCTGCTCACAGAATGGCGGAGAGGAAGTGGAGACACAAGGCAGAGCACATGAGGGAGCTTAACTTTTCAAAGGCACTCTTCCAGCAACACCCGTTTCCACCAGACCCAAACTCCTAGCTGCACATTTGGCTTTGAACTCATCAATGCATCAATTCGTTGATGAATAAAATACCCCCATCATCCCATTACCTACTATAAGCACCACCTCAGCACACATGAGGCTTCTACGGGTATTATAGATCTGACCATAACATTCCCCAACCTGAAATAGCCTATCCATGATGACAAGTGACAAAGGAAAATTTTAGAAGACAAATTAACAGACTGAAGTAATTTATTTGGGATGATTAGATTAGGGAAGAAAACTATTATAACAGAGAACAAATATTGAACTGAATTCAATTGAAACATGAAGGAGGAAATTTTTAAGCACTGATAGTTTGTAAGCTGTTCAAAAAGTACTAGAGAAGTTTATGGAGGAGATTCATCAATATGATCCAGCCATCTGATTGATTAATTGGTGCCTATGGAAGTTAGGCTCCTCCCCTCTCAGACTCTGAGAGATAAGCCCCTCTTTTCCTTGATGATTGTATTCAAAAGGATAACTCCCACATGTTGAGAAAGACATCCCTGGGCTATGCAACTGATAAGACACTGGGAAAGATTACTCTCTTAAATAGACAGGGAAAGAACTTGTTTTCTAAACTAAATAAGAAAAGAAAGGTTAGACATCTGTACTAAGGAAGAAGACTGTTAGTAACACAGTTACCCTCTACAAAACATTAAAGTAATCACAGTCAAAGGTGTCTGGGAACTTGGCCCCTGCCCCAGTGTGGGATGTGACTGTAGGGTCACACCAGCACCAGATACCCCAAGGAATGGTCTACTTATTTGTGAAGCTGTGTGCCTGCATTCCCTCTGTCATGTCTGCTCGCTACTCCTCTCTCATTTACAGGGCTTCTGAGAACACTTCTATGGGTTTTCCTGCAGGAAGCCAGAGCACAGTCAGCTTCCTAGCCTCAGCACAAAGCATCTCCACTGCTGACAGCTTTATACTTAACTGTGCGACACCTTTTCAGGATGCACCTCTGCTCCCATAATCCCGCCTCACATGCAAGGGCTAAACTCATTTTACTTGTCTTCTTCTTAATCTTCAGAACGCCTTTTTTATTTTAAAAATAAAAATAAAAAATGGATGGAAATGATACAGAAATTTTTAAAAAGTAGGAAATTAGCATTAGTTAATATATAACATTTTGTCATCTTTGATGTAGTTGATCAGGTTACAAGATCTAAGCATGAAAAAAATGATCAAACAATGAAAGCACAAACTATTCTTTTTGATGGACAGAGATTAGTAGTATAGTCAACTTTCTTGAATATGTATATATATATATAATACACACACATATATATATACATACACACATATGTATGTGTACCTATTTACCTTTGACTTGAAATATTATTATCCAGGGTTTGTGTTTCTTTTGCCATGATCAACAATTAGTCTTTTGGATAATGTAAGAAATCATATTGGGTGTATTGTATCAAATATTAATAATAATAGTTATTGGATTAAGATTGCAAATACCAACTGAACATTTTTTGGAAAGTGAGTCAAAATTCCACCTACCCTTAGTACCCTGCCATCAACTAGATAATTTGATTTTATTTATGATTTGGAAGGTAAAACATTTGTACATTCATTATGGTTTAGATCTACAATGTCCTCCAGAGTCTCAGATGTTCAAAAAACAGGGCTTTGGGAAGGTGGTTGGTGCATGGGGGTGCTGTCTTCATCCCGTGTGTTAAACCTTTGATGAGCTCAGAGTGGACTGTGGTGTTAGAAGGGGAGCCCTGGTCCAAAGAGCCAGGTCACTGGGTGTTGTGACCTAGAATGTTGTGTTCTTGTTCCTATCTTCTCCCTGCTGTAGCTGCATACTGGCTGCTAGGGGTTGACCAGCTTTGCTCTGTCATACCTACTTCCAAGATGCTATTTTTCTCTTGGAGCCAGCCAGCCATAGACTGAACCTTCTGAAAACGTTTCTTCACTGTTGGTGGGAGTGTAGACTGGTTCAACCACTGTGGAAATCAGTGTGGAGATTTCTCAAAAAAGTAGTATTGGAGACTCCATACCACCCAGCTATTCCCCTTCTGGGTATCTTCCCAGAAGAATTAAAAACATCGTACCACAGTGACACATATGCACCCATGTTTATAGCAGCACAATTTGTAATAGCTAAATTTTAGAAACAACCCAAATGCCCATGAACTGAGGAATGTATTATAAAGATGTGGTGTTTTCAGGCTAGGAATTTAGCTCAGTGACCTAAGTACCTGACTGGCAGCCATGAGGTTGTGAGTTTGATCTCCAGTACAAAAAAAAAAAAAAAAAAAGATAAACTCAAGGGTTTTATAGGTAAATAGTATTGTTTAGTAGATCTTACAGGCCTCTGGGCAGCAACCCGAGCATCTCTATGGAAGGTGACAGTAGGCAATGTAGCAAGTACGGGGGATTCTCTTCTGTCTTGTCTTTGAGGCCCAATATGGTTCTCTCTCTTTTGCTTTACTCTGATCATTGTTATTATTATTAATAAAATTTAAAAAAAGATGTAAATTGAGACCATACTCATAAGTGAAATGAATCAGACTCACATACGTAAACATCATATTGTTTACCTTGTGTGAGAAATTGAAAGAGTAATTAAGGTGTAAAACGCACAGTAGGTATCGTGAAGTGGGAAGAAACTGTTCAAAAGGGAAAAGTAACTAGGATGGGTGAAAGAGGAAAGAACAATAATGAAAAGAGAAAAACTACAAGTCAGTCATACTATTAATGTCTCTTTGACCATTAAAAAGGAAGGTTTGTGCTAATATTGATTGGAGAAGTTTTATGCCCATATACTGTCCCCTGAGCAACTACTTTAAAGATAACAACATGTAATGCATTAACTATTGTTATTCTCCTATATTCTGTTATGAAATTTTGTTTTATCTTTTTTCCATAAAATAAAAAAGTGAACAGTAATGAATTCATCATATATTTTACTTGTGGGTTGCAGGTGAAGCATGACTTAGAATGAAATTTGCAGCCATAATGAACATTTTGGAAAACATAAAATATTGAAAACTAATGCTCTAAGCAATCTATTTTTGTACTAGTAGCAGAAGTCACATAAATATAAATACAAGGAAAGAAATAATAGAAAATGGGCAAGAATGTGTAGAGAAATAATAAGTAATGATCAAGTTACTAACTAGCACATGAAAATGCTTATCTCCAACAGCTTTGATCATAAAGGTAAAAGAAAAAGATACCAGTGACAAGTTTAATAAGAAAATTGAGATGCACATTCCAAAATAATTACTATATACATAATTTTATAATATTTTAGATAATAAAGTGAAAGGCACAGTTGCCTAGAAAAATACCCCACCAGTTACGTAGAACATGACATTTAAACACACAAGACTAGTGTGAATTTACAAGCTAGCACTGATAAATAAATAATGACTTGTCAAAACAGAAACAAGTGTGAAAAATAAAAGTAAGAACTATAAGCACATTTGTATATTACAGAATATGCATGCACAACTTGACAGAGATAGCTGTGAAATAAACTATGGCAGAAATAAGTAAATAAAAGTAAAAATAAGTAAAACTCTGAAAAATCTATCTATCTAGGAAAATTATGTCCTGAGTAGATGTCACCAGAGCAACAAATTTTTCCTTAAACCCTCTTACTTTTGCATATAATTCAAACTATTTTTGATAAAACTTGGATATAAAAGTAAAATTCTATATTTAGTCCACAACATGTTTTATTACCTTGTATCAAGGATAATTTTGAACATAGAATTTGAAAGCAAAATTTATCTCAAGTTCCAATGCAGTTTATTGAATTTAATGATAAAATTGTATGCAACAAAAGATATCATTAACACAATACAGAATTGCAACCAGCATTTGGGGAGTGACAAATAAATAGGTGGATCTCACATTTAAGAAGCATATATAAATTAATATTAGAAAAACAAACATCACAATAGAAAAATGGCACAGACATCACAATAGAAAAATGGCACAGACATATATATATATGAATTGATGGTCTGTGCCATTTTTCTATTGTAATGTTTGTTTTTCTAATATTAATTTATATATATATATATATATATAATGCCACCACGTTGTAGAGCTGCTGGAATATGACTGGTAACCTGCATCCCTAAAACAGGACTATTTGTCTTGAGGTCTACTCTGGAAAACAGTACTCACAACTGTGAAAAAGAAAAAATGTTTCCATTGAGCAGGGATCGCAATATCCAACATGGAATAAACAGGGCATAGGAGACTAAATGAAAGAACTAATGCCTTATGGATATAATCCTTCCACATGGCAGTTCAGAAGAATTATATTCATCTTCACTGACGTGACCATGTCAAAATCATAAGTGAATAAAACAGTATAATTTCATTTATATAAATGGTACAGTACACAAAATAATACAGATATATTTAACATATATTTCTGTTTTTTTTTCAGCTGGGTTCCCTTAAAGCAGACTATAGCATAGACAGTTATGTAATAAATATTCACAGGAAAGACCAAAAGAAAATGGTCTATTGAGTTTTTTAATTTTTTCTTGGTTCAAGTTTGATAAGTCATACCTGGCTAGGAATTTAACCAGTTTTTAACATTCCCTCATTTAATAGAATTTAAGTTTTCCAAATAGTTTCTAATAATCCTCTCAATTTTAGTAGTATCTATTGTAATTTTTGAGTTTTTCATTTTTATTTTATTTATTTGTGTCTTCTAATTCTTTTGTTAAGTTTGGGTAAGAGTTTACCAAACTTATTTATCCTTTCAAAAACTAATTCTTTGATTCATTGATCCTTTGTAAGTCTTTTTGTTTCATTTTCATTATTTTCTGCTCTGATTCATATATTTTCTTTCCTTGTAGTAGTTTTGAATTTATATTTCTCTGAGTTTTTCCAGAACCTTGAGGATCGATCATTGACTTACTCATTTAGTTTTTTTTGTTGTTGTTGTTGTTTTGTTTTTTTGTACTAGGAATCGAACTCAGGACCTTGCACTTGCCAGGCAGGTGCTGTGCCACTGAGCTATATCCCCGGTCCTTGGCTCACTTATTTGGAATCACTCTTGTTTCCCAATCTAGGCTTTCCTAGGAACAAACCTGGCACTTGAAACTGCATTCCTTGTGTTTCACAGACTCTGATATGTGGTAATTCCATCATTATTCAATTCTAGGAAATTTTAAGTTTCTTCCCTCTGATTACTTTCTGGCTTCTGACACAAGTGGGTAAGAGGGATCTGGAAGCAAAGGCCTTACACCAAGAAGTACAGATACTGTACCAAGTGTGTGTGGTGTGTGTGCACGAATGGAAAGTGCCATGGAAATGTGTACGTGTGCGTGTGCGGGAGGAGGGGACAGAGGTTTATTCCATTTTTTTCATACGGCCATCTTCCTCCTACGATTTCCAACATGCTGTCTGTAAGAGATACCATAACTTCAAGAATTTATACTTGAAGTCTCTTCCCCTCATATGCCTTCCCACTCTTCTTTTGGAATAGCTCATCTTTTATTAGTCTTTTCAAATGATTCAAAGTCCATTTTTGCATGATTTTACATAGCACTTGACAGTTAAGTCACATAATTACACTAATAGGCACACAGTACCAACAGGTCTGGAAATTAAAATCATGGCTCTCGTTCAGGTTACAACTCAAGGTTTGGCATCGATAGCATGGCTGTATTACCTAGGAGAGCTTAGTCCTCCACGGGCAGCAGCTAACAGGAGTTCCAGAGGGAATGCAAAGCTTTAGCTGTATCAGTGAGGCAGCTGAATGGAGGTAAGTGAAAGGAAGTTTCCCTTCGTAGGAAGAGCTGCTACATGATCAAGACATTCACTTGCACCAGGGACAAGAAACTTGGATGGATTTGAGAAAGAGCAACTTTGCTGAGGATCTTACATACGTTTCTCTCCAACACAAACAGAAACAGGGTACAGTGAGGAAGGTGTAACTCACTCTAATTTGAAGGTAAAACAAAATTTATTTCACAACTCAACAAGGATCTTTTGGGTCTTAAGGAAATTTCAGTGTCGTTTATTACATTGGACTAACTGACCTCTGCATGTTCATTTCTTTACTTTCTCAGATGCCCCAAAATGACAGTGGTGCATTTACCATTAAAGCAGCCTGAAGCTCCATTGAGCTGTGTTAAGAAACTGTATTGACACTTCATGCTTCTTGGGAGTAAACATTCAGGCAAAATCAAGTGTTTGTGTTACATGAGCTATTTTAGCATTATGAATTGTTCCACTTTCCTGCCAAAGTTAAAAGACTTAAATATTCTAGCACATTCCTGGGAAGAAGTTTTGTGTAGGATTCAACAGGAGCTAGGTTGGGTTGTTCAAACACAGAGAATATTGAATTGTACCCTCTGTGTGCCAGGGACGCATTCTCCCTTCTAACTATTTATTCATGCCAATGTAACAGAATACAGTGTCCTTATCGTTCTTGTTTGTTAGTAGCACTTTTGCATATCATCACGTGAAATGCATGGTTGGAATGAAATAAGTCTTAGTTTGCTGCTGGCGCTGCCAAGTCCATGTTTATGCAGTTCTCGGTATCTTAGGGGCCCACTGATGTTTCCTTCCTTCCTTCCAAGAGTATCGCTCCCCCTCTTTTATATAAACTGCTACCCTCTCCCACCCTAGACCTGTGCCTGTTGTTCTCTCATCTGCCAACTCCTCCTCATTCTGTTTTTCTGATTCTCCTTGAATGTGCCCTTGTACTCCCCCTGGCTGGCTGAGCTCCATTTCTCTTACTCCTGTAGCACCTTGCGTAAGTCTCGCATAGTACTGAGGTTATTTGTAAGCCATAAATTCCTCTACGAATGCAGAGAAATATGTACAGTGCCATTAATCACGGTGCGAGAGACTTAATGTGAGCAACAGTTCATGCAGCCTGACTTCCACTCTTAACACAGGTGCAGGACTCCAGAGAAGCTCCACTGGCTCCTGAAAAGTATTGGAGATCAGATGGATCTTTTCAAGGACTGCCAAGCAAACCAAGAGTTCTCTTGCTCACCACCCAATACACAGAGTTAAGCAGCTTCACCTGTGACTATTTCAGCTGTGTTCCTTAGGTCAGAAACAAAAAGTCCTAGTTTTCTTAGTTTGTTCACTTCATCTCAACAACTTCTTCCCCTAATAGAACAAAATAAAACGTTTTTCCTTATAAAACAAGTTCTTTCTCAGACCAAAACTTCTTTCTGACATAGAGACAACTGGATCAGCAACTTCTCAACTAAAACTTCATTTTCTTTTTCCCCTTCTGTTTTCTTTTAAAGAAACACTAAAGAAGGAAAAAAAATCTAAAATAGACCCACTCAAGCAAAACACATTGGGATACCATATTTTTTAGAGACTGCTAAGAATGAGAAGCAACCATAACAAGTTAGCTCATCTGGCTAAAAATCTGGTGCTTGGGTGACAAAGGAATAGATGGAGTTCATGAATACACATTTCCTTACTTCTGCTTCCACAATCTGTTCTATCAGGTACTTCCTGAACATGAAGACTACAAAAGAACATGGCATGGTAGGCACACCGAGTTGTAGGGAAAATTGCAGTGTGCAGGGCCTACTGGTGAGCAGAAAGAAGTGTCATCATATCAACAGAAAGGTCTGGGGACACAGGTCAGTACAAAGGTCTTCAGGTCAATGCCTAATAACAGAATTTTTTTTTAAAAGACAACATGAGATGGTTAGAAGAAAGACAGTATATTCCAGAATGCACAATTTGTTGCACTTGAACTATGTCATTTTTAGATAATTCTTTTCAGAAGTTTTACCGGGTATAAAACCCAAGATGATATATTATAGTTTCCATTCAATAGTTCTAAGCTGGTCTTTCAGGAAGGTAATATCCATTAAATCATTAGAAATTACTGTTTTATGTGCTGAATTTATAATGATTATAATAAGCTTATAATGAAAGCCCAAAATATTTTGTAATTAGAAACATCAATTTTATGCTTAAATCTCAAAATTTAAATAAATGAGCTTGTATCAGGCATTCGGACAGTGTATAGTTCTAAAATATGCTTTATTTTATTTTTTCCAATAATTTACAATGAAAAAATTTTTTAATTGCGTTGCATTGAGAATTAGAACATACTACAGCACACAATTGTTACAGAACTTGTTAATGTGAGTTATTTTCTGTTAGAGAAGGAAAATGAAGCCATCGGAGTTATATAACAAAGCCTTTGGAAATCACTTACTTCTTTATCCTTGGGAAAAAATAATTCAATAAACTTAGCTTTAACGATCTGCAACATGGGGAACAAAGTAGCTTGACAGCAAAAAGTGACTCTAAGAATCAAATGACTCAGTTGTCTGACGATGAGGGGCTCCGGGCACATCCCTAAGTCATTAGCAATCATTTGTAAAGACCATTTATGATGATAACGACATTTATTCATTTATTTTTCTGAATTCCTTCATGCACACTTAGTGAGCCTTCAGCGAGTGTGTATCACATGATAACATAAAGATGCAGTAAAAATTTGTTTTAATGGTAGCCAAAATTCACCATGAAACATCTTTGTTCAAAATCAGCTCTCCTGGTGTTGTGCCCGGTGTTTAAGTAAAATGCTGCAGGGGATGGAGAAAAGAGCATCATTTTCATCCAACTGGTGAAAGGGAGGGCACTAAGGAAACTCGGCCTCCCTGGGATCCTCAGAGATGAATGGATTTCAAAAAACAAAGCAGGAGGAAGACATCGTGAAAAGGGGCAGAGAGCTGGGAAACTACTTTGAAACTGTAAGCAAACCTCTCCAGTTGGAACACATCTTGCTTTGGATTCCAGTTTTGTCAAAGAGATTACATCATTGTTCACCTTGTGCAGAATGTGAAGGGGCTGTCTTAGTTCATCCTATTGAACAGGCAA
>RJWM01030956.1:0-22932 GCA_004363535.1 Dasyprocta punctata
GAAAACAATACTGGACTTAAATCCCGTTAATGGATTATTCATTTGTCTGCCCTGCTTGGTGGTATCTCTCTGTCGCTTTTTCTGGAGCAGTGGACTTCTTTATCTCTCACTAGAATGTCCTTCAGTATTCTCTGTAGAGTTGGCTCCGTTGTCATAAATTCTTTTAGTTGTTCTTTGTCATGGAAGTATCTTGTTTCTCTGTTGATTTTAAAAGATAATTTTTCAGGGTACATTAATCTGAGTTGGAAGTTATTTTCCTTCAGGGCTTGAAATATTTCATCCTAAGCTCTTCTTGACCTGTTGATTTGTGTTGAGAAGTCTGTAGTGATTCTGATGGGCCTTCCTTTGTAGGTAATCTGTCTCTTTTCTCTAATAGCTTTTAATATTATGTTTTTGTGTTGGATTTCTGGAATCTTGATTATTATATGTCTGGGTGTAGGCCTGTTTTGGTCAAGTTTAGCTGGAGTTCTATATGCTTCAGTTATCTGAATGTCTCTTCCTGTTCCCATGCTTGGGAAGTTTTCTGAAATTATTTCTGTAAATAGTCTTTTAATTTGGTTTGTATTGACCCCTGCTTTTTCACTCACACCTTTTATTTGTAAGTTATGTTTCCTTGGGTTGTCTTGCAGCCATTGCACTGCCACTTCCAGATTTCTAATTCTCTTGAGAAAGTCTCTCCTTTCTTTTTCCCAAGTTTTCATTCTTTCTTCCAGATACGCAAGTCTATCCTTAGTTTCCTTCAAGTGGTTCTGCCAACTTTTATTGGAGTCTTTGATGTCCTGGTAATCTCTCTGAATCTGATTAATGCATTCTAATTCTTTATTAGTTTCATTCTCAATTTCCTTTGATTTTTCATCCTCTACCTTTCCTGCTATGTTTCCTTTAGAGGCGCTTAGCGATTTCCCGATTATGAGTTTCATTTCAATTCTCAGTTGGGTTAACAGTGCTGCTTTAATTTCTTTCATAGCTTCGTGGAGTTGTCTCCCCACTTCTGTTGTCGACTCCTCTGAGAGTTTAATTTTTGGACTCCCGACCATTTCAGCATTAGTGTCCCCAGAACTGGTTCTGCTTGTATCGGAGTCTGGAGAGCACCCTCTGCCTTTCCGTCTTGGCATTTTCCTGGGCTCGCCCGTGAGGCCGTGTTGGTCCACTGCCTCTCCCAATCCTGTTTCTGCTCCGTGAATGTCTACTGCGGTGCGGGAGAGGATGGGGCCGCTGTCTGGTTAACCATACAGGGCCGTCCGCCAAACCTCTTCTATCACCCCCAGGGTACCTGCGCCATTTCCGCCACAGCCTTCCAGGAACTGTGCCTAATTAGGTGCAGTTCCGGTCTCAAGATGGCTGTCCCTCGCTCTCCCTCGGGGGTGGGGGGCTGGGGGCCACCGGGTTCACTCACTTGCCCGCTCGTGACCACCTTGCTCCACGGTCAACCGTTGTCTCTGCCGTCGCGCCACACCGCAGCAAATCTACAGGCAACTCCCTCACGTATCAAGAGCACCAGGATCGTACCTTCTCAGCTCGGGTTGCAGCGCTGATTGGATTCTGCTCGGACAGAGATACTGCTGGTCTCCGCATTTATTTCATTCTTTTACTCTTTCCGTGGGCTACAGTTCTCGTTTTAGATTCTTCTTGGGTCCAGAGGACCCATCTCCCTCTTTTTTCCTTCTCTCTGTTATTATATTAGTTTATATTCCAGCATTTTGATGGTATATTCAGGGATCCTCCCTGTCACGGTGTCATCTGGGCGGCCATCTTGGAGGAACTCTGAAGAGTTACTTCAAATAGCCTTTTTTTCCAATTTCCCACTTTTGAATAAAGATGATAATTTGTTAACTCTACTTCAGAAAACCTTTTTCAAGTTGTTTTACTCACAATGCTAACTTTTCAAAACTGACTAAGGTTAAGTGGACAATAAACTTGACAGCAATCACTTTAAGCTCAAACTGTCACTGTCTATGGAGATCCCACAGTTTGGTTTTATCCCAGGTAAAGAAAAGCACAAATATTTGGTTGGACTAGAAGACATTCAGCCATTGCTTTGGAATCTGTACTCAAACTACACATGCAGTGATGACAATATCATGATAATACGTGGACTTGTTGCTGTGTCTGTCCATTGTGTACCTAATACTAACAATCGTAAACAGGACAATGCAGCTAGTATTTGGAACAATACTTACGGTGCTACAGTGTCAGGCACCACATTACACTTCTCTCAGCCAGGTTTCTCCTTGCACACCTGGGCTTCCTCCTCTCCAGTGAAGTCATTTTTGAGATGTAAAATCTTGCAAAGCTTCTCAAGAGGTTTCCCTTCAGTCCTACTGGCAACTGCATCGATGTAGCACCAAGCAAACCTTGGATGTCCAGGGAGTTTGTGGCCAGAGTAAATTCAAAAACGCTTCCTTGTTCACTTGCAGACTTCTTCGTCCCAAAGAGGAATAACACCTGTTCACTTTGCTTTGCTTTCCTCTTCCTTAAAACCTTTTGTAAATACTGCTGCACTAACATTTGGTGGAGGAACTGGGTCATCATCTTCTTTTTCATCTATTTCCAAGCCTTCCACATGGCCTTGATTGCCATAGATTGTCTGGAAATGTTAACACCAACTTTAACTATCTATCCACCAGATCTCTGTAACTTAATGAGGGCCGGTGCTTGGTCCTAGAGGCCAGAGGTTCTGAGGCAGATGGGAGCTGGCAGAGATTCTCACAGAAAAGAGAAAGGCTGGGGAAGGAGTCACTACCAGGTGTCAAGGTTTAAAACCCTAAAGTAAAGTCATATTCCTGTAAATATGAATTTCACATAACAGAAGGTACTGACAGATGAGAAATGTGCTTATCACACATTTTGCATATCCCCCTTTCTCTGTAAAGACCTGATCTTGAACAGGAAAGCAGATCAGCAAATAGTAAGCACCTTCTGTAGTTGTGGCAATCTGTTATGTCATTACATTAGAGACACACAGAGAATGTCAAAAAGAGGTGGGCCCACAGATCAGCTAGCTCAGATGCAGAAAATAAGGCACAGAAATCAGAGACCTAATGCAAAATTTTCTATTTAATTAATTATAAAGAGACAGAGCTACAATCCTGATCTCCAACTTAGAATTCTTTGCAATTTTACCATCTTCTTGGCAAGTCCAGCCTTTAAACTCATACAAAACATTTATGCTGAAATGCAAATTTGGCAACAAGAACAATGAATCTGGACAGAATATTCAGTATTGGATGATCAGAGAGGCACAGAATATATTTAGACCCAAATAAAATACAAATGAGTATGAATGTTTCTCTACATTATAAATCCTCTGTTTATGAACAGATGGTCCTCCATCAGTATGATTATGCATATATCAATATGAAAAGTTATTACTAGCAGTTCCTACAATCATACTGATAATCATGTATAGTTCACAAAAGCATAGCGTCCATAAAATAGAATATCAACTGTAATAGGCTTTTTATTTATTACACATTTCAAATAGATTTCATGGTTAGTTCTAAAAATTGAATTCTGAAATTATAAGTCAGTTTTATTCAGGGTAATGGTTAAGCAAATGGATATATTTAAATAATTAAACAAAAATGAAACTGAAAATGACCCACTTAACATTCAATCTATTAAGTAAATAGCCAATTTTTTTAGTGAATCTGGGACAATAAGAGGAAAAAAGGTAAAAGAAATTAGATCATACAGATACATTGCTTTTTAGTTTCCTAGCTACTTTTGGATTTAACACTGTGCTTTTATTTCCTGTACATAACTTTCTTTACTAGCTTAAAAGAATTTTATCATTTATATAACCTCTAAGGTATGCTGCAATTTTTCAAAATGATGATGTTTGATTAAAAAACATCTATCTATATTGGCAAATTCCCATTCTGTGTGAAGTTATTAAGAGACAGAAAGAAGCATCATTTTTAATATTTGTATGTTTAACTGAGCCCCTCCACTATAGATAAAGGTAAAACTTTTTAAAATACAGTAATTGTCAATATATTTTTTTTACCATACTCTCAGAATCAACAGGATCCCCAACAGATGATTTATTACTTTTTATTGTTGTGGAATATAGTGCTTTCTAGCCTAAGTTATGCCACTTGCATAATGTTTACTAATTGAAAAATTTGAGTTCTGGATACCGAAAGAGAGTGGTTAAGAGAAGCACACCATAAAAAGTCCAGTTGATAATTTATAATACAATTAAATTGAAAGTCTAATTGCTAATTTATAATACAATTAAATAATTTTAATACAATTAAATATATGAAGGCTCACTTTCCATACTGGACAAATTAGTTGAGATACCTGAGTTTTGCTCCCTGGGATAGGGTCTCCTGATTCAGTTTCAGGGCACCAGAAGAACAAACAACACACAAATCTCTTGGCTAGAAGTATTTCCTTGGTCCTTTGAACTTTGTTTTTTTTAAATTTGTGTTAGCACATAAGAATTTTACAAAACATTAGGTTTCAGTAAGATATCTTCATACATGCATGTAGTCTGATCATATCCCTCATAATCCTCTCTTAAACTCTCTTCCCTCTCCTTAATTCTCTCCCCACCCCCTTTAATGATGTAATTTCATGCCATCTTTTGTAGATTCTGCATACAAGGGAAGACATGGTACACTTGTCTTTTGGGGTGTGGCTTATTTCACTTAACATGGTCTCCAGTTCCATTTTTTTTTCCTGCAGATGACATAATTTCATTTTTTCTTGCATCTAAACAGCACTCCATTATGTACTTATACCACGTTTTTATTTATTCATCTGTTGATAGGCACATAAGGAGGTTCCATATCTTGACTATTATGAATCATGCCTCAATATGCATTAGCATGCAGGTATTTCTGAGTATATAAACTTTGATCATATCAAATGGTAGAACTATTTTAGTTTTTAAGAAAACACAGCACTGATTTCTATCATGGTGTACCAGCTTGCATCCCACCAGGAATTCACACAATTCCCCTTTTTCCTCACCTCCTTGACAACATCTAATTCATTTTTGTACTCTTTTACCAAATTTTAATTTTTTTATTTATGTCTTTTACTTATTTTTCTTTCAATATTTTTGCTAGTACATGTTTGGCTTGATGACAACTGTTCTAACTAGGATGAGATAGAACCTCAATGCAGATTTGATTTGCATTTCTCTATTGGATAAAGAGGTGAAACATATTTTCATATACATATTGGTCCTTTGTATTACTTTGTAAAGTAGTCTGTTCAGTTCCTTGTCCATTTATTGATGGGGCTTTCTTTTTCTTAATTTTTTCTTTATCTTTCCGGTGTTCCATGAGTAAATATTAGTTCTCTGTAAAAAGAGTAACTGGCAAAGACTTCTCTCTCAATTTGTAGGTTGTGTCTTCACTCGGTCAGTTGTGTCCCTTTCTGTGCAGAGACTCTAATTTATCTTAGGCCATTTGTTGATTATTGGTATTATTTCTGTACTATTGAAGCCCTTTTCAGGAAATGCTGATCCCTTTGTGACTTCACAGTGCTTTCTCTATGTTTTCTGTCAGCAATTTGGGTATTTCAGGTCATAATCCTTGGTCTTTCATCCAGTTTGAATTGATTTTTGTGTAGAGTGAGGGAGGCAGGTCGCATTTCAGGTCCTCTACATTTGGGGAGCCCATTTCCCCAAACTTATTTGTTAGAGAAGCTTGTTTTTCTTCACTGTATGTTTCTGGTCTATTGTCAAGAATCAGATGACTGTAGTTGTGTGGGTCTGTTTCTGTATTCCCTAATGGGTTCCATTGTCTCTAGTTTTGTACAAATATTATCCAGTTTCACTGTTCCTGTTGTTATTGCTTTGTAGTATAATTTCAAATCAGTTCTTGTTATTTTGGCTTAGCATTGTTTTGGCTGTTTTGGGTCTTTTGTATTTTTATATGAATTTTATGATTGCTTTTTTTTTTTTTTTTTTTTTTTTTTTTTTTTTTTTTTTTTTTTTTTTTTTTTTTTTTTTTTTTTTTTTTTTTTTTTTTTTTTTTTTTTTTTTTTTTTTTTTTTTTAGCTGTGCAATGAATGTCAAGGGAAAGTTAATGGGGATTGCACTGAATCTGTAGATCCCTTTTGGTAATATGGCCTTGTTAAAAATATTATTTCTGCCCATCCATGAACATGGGAATTCTTTCTAATGTCTTCAGTGTCTTTCTTCAATGTTGTGTAATTTTCAATGCACAGATTTTTGACCTCCATGATTAGGTTGATTCATTGGTATTTTTTAAACTATTGTGAATGGAATTACTTTCATGATTGTTTTCTCTTGATCCATTCATTATTGGCTTATTGAAAATCTTTCGATATTCTAATGCTGATTTTTTATTCCATCCTCTGACTTTGACATTAAAAACACAATTTAAAACTTGTGAAAACATCATACCACAGTGATATTTGTGCACCCATGTTTGTAGCAATCCAATTTGTAATAGTCAGATCTTGGAAACAATCCAAGTGCCCATCAATCAAAGAATGGATAAAAGCCAGGCGTGGTGGCGCATGCCTTTAATCTCAGCACTCGGGAGGCTGAGGTAGGCGGAGCGTTGTGAGTTCAAGGCTGGCTTGGGCTACAATGCGAGCACAAGGCCGGCCTGAGCTACATAGTGCAACCCTGCCTCAAAAAACGAGGACTGGGAGTTTGGTTCAGTGCCTTAAGTGCCTGCCCTGGCAGGCGCGAGGTTGTGAGTTCAATCCCCGGTGCCAAAAAAAAAAAAAAAAAAAAAAAAGAATGGATAAAAAAGATGTGGTATTTTTATACAATGGAGTACTATTCAGCTATTAAGAATGAGTGCATTGAGACTTTTGTAAGTATATGAACACGACTTGAGACCCTACTCATAAGTGAGATAAATCAAACCCACATATGTAAATACCATATTGTCTCCCTAGTGTAAGAAACTGAAAAAGTATATATGATCCAAAACCTATAATAAATACTATGTAAGGGTAAAAGACAGCTTGAAGAGTGAAAGTAATTGGGAAGGGAAAAGGGGGAAAGAAGGAAGGGAAAAGGAAAAGATATAAATCTGTATATATGTATATGTAAGATGACTAAAATGAACATACTGCTGAATGTATTATCTATTGAGAAAGAACAGTTAATACTCATATGATTAGATCAATTTTACATGTCTATATCTGTGTATGTAAACAACCATTTTGAAGATAACGAGACCCAATATTGCAACCATTGTCAAGTTTCTATCACCCTGTTTTGTAAACCTGTAATGTTACTGTTGTGCATTTACTCCAGTCGTTTGTTTGTCTCTTTTGCTTTTTGTCTTTCTTATATGTGTCTTTTTTTCTCTTAAAAAATAAAATAAAATAAAACTTGTGAAAAAAGTGGAATTACCTATGGAATTAGCTCCAGAATCTTATTGTTCTTCTGTATGTTCTCTGTCTCTGCTTCATTCTACTATCTGAATTGAAGGTAGTCTTTGAAGATTTGCCTAAACTTATGATGAGATTATGTCATAATACAACGTTGGTAAGTGAAGAAAAAACAGTCTTAAATTGAAAACGCAGGAGTTAGTGATGCATCTTAGAGGTAGAGCCCGTGTAAAGCAAGTGTGAGACCCAGGATTTAACCTTACTTTTGCACACACATATTTCAAGCACACACAACACAACACAACACAACACAGCACAGCACAGCACACAGACTCACATAGGCAAACAAAGAGAATGCATTCAACATAGTAACTTACCAGCACAGCACTTTGTAGAGCTTTGGTTCCAGTGGGTGGGAGTTGTATCTCTAGGTTGCCACCCAGCATTGTGAGAGACTATCATGCTGCAAACTGTGAGCTGGATAAAGTCGAATTCCCAGAGTTAACCTATGGCTGTGCATTTCCACCAACATAAATTGATTTTAAAAAAGTAGAAGTCCATCCACTGTGGACTAAGTCTCATGATACCTGAAGCCTCTGTGACATTAAGTTGGATAAGTTGCAAACTGCCAGATATCATGGTTAAAATATGTCCTTCAAATTATTTTCTTATCTTTTTTTTTACATTTTTAAATTTTAATCTTCATTGCAGCATGTTTGCAGTGAAGAATGATTACATTCATCACGGGGAGTTGATACATGTACATAATACATCGCGATTCTTCTTATGTCCCTTTCTCCTCCCCTCCTCCATCTCCTGGCTCCCTGAAGGGCCTTTTATGCCACAAGCAGAACCATGGAGTATGAAGACAAGCCCTATCCCTCAGGGAAACGCGTCCTCACCATCACGCCTGTGGCTGCATCCGCACCATCAGTTCTCCGGGTCCTGAGTCTGCCGGCCACACTGCAGATGGCACTTCCAGTCTCCACAGTCATATAAACCAGTTCCTTCTGATGAATCTCTCTCCACTGCTTCTGATCCTCTGGAAAACCTGATTAATACAGCTGTCCACACATTTGCTCAGATGGTGATGGAGGCGTCATGACTGACTGGCAAACAGAAGAGGATGCCTGCGTAGCGTGAGGCTGGGAGGTGGGCAAGGCTGAATCACACGAGACCTTCTTTCTCTGGTGCAGGGGTTCGGCAGAGAGTTCAACACTGATTTGACTGAATGTGTTGATTTTGAGGTAACTCTGAGCAATCCAAAGACTGCTCCTGTGTAAGCAAATGGGCGTGCGTCTCTGAGACTCAAAAGGGACATCTAACCAGAAGATCCTACATGAGCTGGTGATACCTGAAGCCACAGCCATAGAAAAGACCTCAAAAGAGGTCACAGCTTATTTTTTGGTGACTTGGACTCCTTTGGCAGCTCAAGAATGCCAATATTTTAAAAGCTTAAAATACAATACATAAGATAACAGTGAAAATCAACATAATTGAGACATATTTACAAATTATTATAAGAAATTATGTGATATGAAAATATATACGTTTCTTTCTTAATCATTAAAAAATAGTCGTGGTTCAAATAACTACTATCAAAGCAGAGAAATATTATGAATGCATGTTTTCAAATCTCTGCAACAATTATTGTTTGAAGTTATCTAGAATTCTTACTGGATACAAAATATATTCTTAGAATGCTATTCACTTTGGCTGTCATTTTCCTCTGCCAAAGTTACTTCACTTAGATTCTATTCCTACTTATCAAGTCTGATAACTGAAATGCTTCCTTGCTCAAGACATCTCCTTTCTCATTCCTATTCTAGAGCTTGGTGTGGTTCCTTCCTCCTCTCTCTGTGTATTTATACAAGTGACGTGGTTGTGCAACTGTTTTTAAGTATTTCTACCTCCAAGTTAAACTGAATGGTAAATAAGACAATAAAGAAAGGTAATTTGATCAATAAATTAACTCTGCACTATTTTGCATAGTTTCATACACCATCTAGTACAAAGCAAAATTGGACCTCAAAACAAATTAGGACACCAGAACCTTGATGAAGAATTAAAGGCAATGAACGACCTCTTTCCATACACAGGGGGCAATACACAGTTTTAACAGGAAAATTTGCTCCCCCATCAAAAAAAAATAATTCTGTAAAAAAGTTTTAAGATTTCTTTAAAACTAGTTGGCAGAGATCACAATTCAGTCAACCTGGTTTAATTATCTAAGATTTCCAAGGGTGTAGGACACACTCTAGAATTTTACTGTAACTTAATTAAAATATATTAGAGAAGTGAAAGAAGAAAACATTTTATCTCCTCTATTTGAAGTATAATGAATACCTATTGCAATGATCAAGATATTTCCTTCATGACAGAAAAGATGAAATAAATTTTGAATCACCTGAGCCTTTGTAAAATCATCCAGTTCAAATTCCGCTGTGAAGACCCAAGCTGACCTTTTTCTGATTGAAAACACTTTTATTTCGTCACCACTTCATTTGTTTTACCAATGTTAGTATTTTTCTTTAATTTTTAATCCTAACAACAAAAATAATGCTTTAGGTTAAATCTTAAAATATAAATGACTGTATCCCTTATATCAATTTCTTTTTCTTTCAGTGCACAAAACTAATGACACACGTACCTTGCACACTTAAAATTCTACCACTCTTCTGGGATCCAAAGCAAAGGTGTAATAAAAGCAGGCCGATGTTCACTTAGCAACCATGTTTCCAAAATAATAGTATAATTTCCTACAGTCCCCCTGTCAACTACAGTCTTACACCTCACGTGTTGCCTGGAAGTCATACTGATTAATAAAACTCTACCTGCATTTATTACACCAGATAATATCATGATGATGTAAACTGGTGCCCAAATCTCTGGAGTGGCCAAAGTGTCAGTCATGTTTTGAAGCAGTATTTTATTTTTACAATTAGGGCTCTTGATAAAACAAGAATCCTAGGATATCCAATAACATAGAGGAGTTTTAGACCCTTTCTTGTTGCTGAGACATAATAGCAGGCACCTAAAACTTACAGGTAGGTCTATTTTAGCTCAGTTTGTATAAGTTTCAGCTTGTAGTCTACTGGCTCCAATGCATTACAGCAGACTATGTAATGGCACAGGGGCGTGGTTGGTAGCAGCAGAGAATCAAGGGAGGAGTGAGGGGGAGATGTATCCTCCTACCACCCAACCAGTAACCTGGCTGTTAGGACCAAGTCCCACCTCCTACTACTAAATCATTTGTAAACCCCAGTAATCCAATACCCTTCAAAAGACCCAACCCATTGGTATATGAGACTTCGGAGGAAGATTTGGATATAAACTGTAACATAAGGTGATGACTTCCTTTTGCAAATCTGCTTCCCCAACCTGTAATTTGTTTTGGTTTTACAATTTGTTTCTTAAACAGTTTAGACACATCTTCACCATGGCCTATTTCCTTTTAATAAATTCCATTCTATCCATCAAGATCTTTAAGAGTAGTCCTGTCTATCATTTGTATTATCTCAAGGATTTTCTGATAACTGATACGGAGTGTAGTGCTACCTGCATGCTATCCATTAAGTATTTGTATTTTCTCCAGGTTCCTGATTAAATCTTAATTCCTAATGTGCTGATAGCAAAGGATGAAGTTGTTTGGAGATGATTAGGGGATGAAGGTGAGCCCTCTGTGAGTGTTAGTAATACCCTTACTGGAAGAAACAGGAGAGCAGTGATTTCTTCCTTAGATGACGTGAGAACACACAATGAAAAGACAACTGTAGAAAATTGCTCCCCAGATGCCAGAGACTGCAATTCTCAGTCTTCAGAACAGGAAGATATGTTCAAGGATTAAGACATGCTTTTAATGGTGTTTGGTTACAGCTGCCACAACTAAAGCACATTTTTTTTTTCCCATAGCATTTTTAACCTCTATGGGGACACTTACCAATTCAGTAAAAAATGGGAGACTACATCGCATCATTAACTCATATTGCATTTACCGCCAGCTGGAACTCTTGCGTTTTCATTTCTAATGTGAGGTATTTTAATTGTCTCTTGTTTTCCAGTTACATAGCAATTACATGAAATGTGATTACAAATGCAATGAATATTGAAGCTTTTTAAAATTAGATTAATACACATAGACATTTGTCTGCCTCAAAATGCTCCCCTCACTTCAGATAGGCTTATCCCATCATTCTTGACAGACTCCGAAGCAGTTCCTGAAGTCCTCTTTAGCAAATGTCTCTCATTGTGCTGTGATAGCTGCCTCAGGGTTTGGGATTCATTCAGAGTATTTAACTTTCATGATCATTTTGACTTGGGAAAGACCAAAAGTCACAGGGTTCCGGGTCTGGTGAGTGAGGTGCCTCGCTGTCGAGTTTTTATGAGTCGGCCTTTCCTTTGAATGGCACTTGGCAGCAGCATTCACCAAAATTTTGATCACATCTCATAAAACCATTCATGAGAAAGGACCTCCAAGACTACTTAAGAACCTGGCAAGAACGATGGGAACGTGTCTAGATAGAAGGTGACCTGAATTTCCAATCCTCGTTGTATCAGTTACTAATCAACTTTTGACCTGAGATAATTTATTAACCCTGTTCTCGTTTGGTTTTCATACATTTGTCATAGTTTAGAAATGTCTCTCTAGAGCTGGGCATGGTGGTGCACGCATTTAATCTCAGCACTCAGGAGGCTGAGGTAGGTGGAGCATTATGAGTTCGAGGCCCGCTTGGACTACGACGTGAGCACAAGGTCGGCCTGAGCTACATGGTGCGACCCTGCCTCAAAAAAACTAGAGCTGGGAGTTTGGCTCAGTGGCTTAAGTGCCTGTATGGCAGGTGTGAGGCTGTGAGTTCGATCCCCAGTACTGCAAAAAAAAAAAAAAAAAGTCTCTCTAATTCAGTTTTTCCTTCCTTTCAGTTTTGCATTCAGGGATGTGAATGCCAAGACTGTGAATTAGTGATAGATTATTAAGAAAAAATAATTAATAAAATGTTGCTTAAAAGTTACTTGTCACTTGCATTTATAATGTATCCTGCATAATACATCACATACATATTCAACTTTGATTTGTGCTGGAATCAGTTTGAAGATTCCTCAGAAACCTAATACTAGAAATTTCATTTGATCCAGCTTTTCCCCTTTAACTCTTCCTGAAAGAGCTAAAGACATCATATTACAGTGATATATACATACCCATGTTTATAGCAGCACAGTTCATTGTAACTAAATCTTGGAAGCAACATACACATCCATCAGTCAATGAATGGATTAAAAAACATGTGGTGTTTATGTACAATGGAGTACTACTATGCCATAAAGAAGGATAAATGTGAGTCTTTTGTAGGAAAATAAATGTACTTTACGACCAAAATTTCAAGTATATTTTAGTACTTGTAACAAACCCATCTCTTGATGGTTACTTGATTTCTGTGTATATATGTACAGACTGGTTAACGAAAGACATTAAGGTGTTGAATGGAAGGAAATATGTAAATAACAAAAATCAATGGATTTATTAAGTACATTTTCAAATTTAAAAAACATGCATTCATATAGTATAGGCAAATAAACACCTTTGAAAATTATTTGTGTATAGTTATGAGGAAGAGGAAAATATAATTTCACGACTCAGTCTATACTTTGAAAGGCATTAAAAATAATAAATCAGAAGCACTGTTATGTGCAGGTCAGTGTTGAATTACCTGAAGTCAGAATAGACTTCACTGAAAATAAATTTTGTATTATTATCCGTTTGTTTCTTTTTTGTAAGAATCTTTTTGGTTTGTGTCTTGTGCTCTAAGTAACTACTTTGATGACACTGATACACAGTTACTGCTATTCTCTTATTTTGTCACGGAATTTTGTTTTTTAATATAATAAAGAAATAAAAATATCAGAAATCTAACAACAACAGCAACAACAACAAAAATAAAAGGCAATTTCACAATAGCTACCAAAAACAAAATCTAGGAATAAATTTAACCAAAGAAGGAAAATATTTCCAATAAACAAAATAAAACATTGATTTTAAAAAATTGAAGTAGACACAAAAATTTGGAATGGCAATCCGTGTTCAAGGACTGGAAAAATCAATATGTTTAAAATATTCATTCATTCACAAGTAGTACTAATTGCCTAAGGAGATACAAGTAACATTGTTCACAGAATGAGAAAAAGCAACTATCTAATTTATATAAAACTAGAAAAATCCTGAAAAACTCAAAGCCTTATTTGGCCAAAAGAGAAGACCAGGAGGGATTACGATGCCTGACTTTAAATTACACAATAAAGCTGCACTAAAGAGAAAGGACATTGGCACACATAAACCGATGGGACAGAATAGAGAGTCTAAGGAAACCGCCACCCATCCGCAGCCGACTCATTTTTGACAAATTTGCTAAGAATATATGAAGGAGAAAGGACAGTCTTTTCAGTAACTGGTGCTAGAAGAAATTGATATCCACACAGAGAATGATGAAACGAGACCCCTGTTTCTCATCATTTAAATCAATATAGGGATATAGTTGCAAAAAAAAAAAAAAATCAAAACTCTAGTGGGCTAAAGACTTAAGCTACTTGATTAAGATGAAGTTTTAAAAAGTGGTAGTAAACACTTTCAAAAAATAAAAAAGTCAACATCTAGAATGTATGAAGAACTCCAGAAACTCAATAGCAAACAAATAAGCAACAAAGTCATTAAGAAATGGAAAACAGATGTGAATAGATACTTCTCAAAATAGGATACACAAATGGCCAACAGATACCAGAAGAAATGTTTAGCATCATTAATCACTTGGGAAATTAAAAGAAAGCCACAGTAAGGTATCACCACACCGTGCTGTAAAAGGCTTTTATCAAGAAAACTAAAAATAACAAGGTGTGATGTTTCACACCAATGAAAATTAACTTTATACAGTAATGACTTATAAGATAAATTTAAAAATCTGATGATGGCGAAATAAAAGAAGGGATGACAGAAGGGGAAAAATAAAACGAAAAAATATAACAAGTCATAGTCGAAAATGCTGTTGTCTTTTCAACAAAATAGTTGTTACTTTCGTTGCTATCGTTAATTTTCTCCCATGTTACAATTTGTGTTCTGTAATGTACCACTCTGGTAATTTCACTTAATAGCTATTTTAAAATAAAATAAAAAATTTTACCAGGTGTTCTGGCAATAAGCTACACTGGTAATATCTCCTGGCTCATTAAGCATTGACACATGAGCATTTGTCATAAAAAGAAAAAAGAAAAAGACAAAAAAAGAAAGGAAAAAAACCATTTTGCCCTGTTCTAGTACTATTAAAATTGCTTTAAACAAAAATGCAATCTTTTTTGGTAAACATAAATACACATTAGAGTGTGTTCCCCTGTAATGAAATGTCTTACACTTTAATACCTAATTACTATTTTCCTTATAATTATATTTTTGGCACTGGAAACGTAGCATATCAAGTCCTGTAGTGGTTAAGGGAAATAAGAAGCTTCTATTTCACCATCTGCTGATTTCAAGGTTCATAGTTCCAAAGTTAATAGCCCAATTCATTAAGCAGAAAAACAAGGCATGTAAATATGCCATTAAATTGGTTGTTCCAGTCCTGTGAGGTAACTGAATGAATAAAATAGGTTCTTTTTTTGAAAACCAGTGCTAGCTCTTTGTTTTTAAAAACCATTTTTAAGATGCCAGATGATACCTAGGAAAAGTAATTTACAAAAAAGAATGCAATGTACTGAAACATA
The DNA here is from genome assembly GCA_004363535.1 of Dasyprocta punctata. NCBI lineage: Eukaryota > Metazoa > Chordata > Mammalia > Rodentia > Dasyproctidae > Dasyprocta > Dasyprocta punctata. Next base: position 15,079 of record RJWM01030956.1, read on the forward strand.
AAATACAAACATGTGTGCATGCTAAAATAAGTATATATGTATAGATATAGTTACATAAGGATTATGGGAAAATACATACATATACATCAATCAGGAAGCTGAATAAAAGTGACTCAAGTTATTCAGATCTTCCTGTGAAGTCCAATTTAGCCCAGAGTGTAGATTTATATGGATAAGTAATGAAATATTATCATGCTTGGTAGGAAATCTTCATTCTTTAAATATATATTATGTGTTCATACTTACATTCCCTCATGGAGATATCATATCTCAGAGTATTAACTATAACCCAAATATTCCTACGTTAAATGGGTCATTGATGATTTCTCTTTTTTATTCAGGTTTTAGTACTTACATTTTGCCAACTGTCACTTATTCGATGAATTTTTTCCAGTTCTTTACTAGGCTTTGGGCATGATTTCAAGAACCCAACAGATATTTTCCGAATTCTCTGTTCTCTTCAAAATAACGTGTTAAGTTATTTAGGAGAAATGCGAAGGAATAGATCCTCACTGTCATTGGTGGACTAATGCCTGCCCCCAAAATAGCCTATATCTTAATTTTCTATATATAAGAGTGTACTTCCATACATTAAAAGAGAACTTTACAAATGCAATTAAGTGTCTCAAGATGGCAGCACAACTATAATTATCTGGATGAGTCCAGTGTAATTACAAAGGTCCTACAAAGCGCGTGGGTAGGGAGCACAGGTCAGAGTCACGCTGGCCAGTGAGCTGAGGAATGCAGACAGCATCAGAGGTGTGAGCAGACTGGAAAGCATGAATCCCCATACATCTTAGGAGAGGAAGCTGAGCGAGATGATGCACCCCTGTAATCCCAGATAGTAGAGAGGCTGAGGCGAAAGGGTCACAAGTTTGGGATGTGCCAGGCTACTTAGAAGGACTCAGTCTCAAAACAAAATGGAAAAGTGCAGGGGTATAGCTCAGTACTAGTGTTCCTGCCTAATATTGAAAAGCCCTGAGTTCTCCCCCAAGCTCGGTAAATAGAGCCTCGAGGAAGGGGTACACCCCTACTGACACCTTGTTTTAACTCTGCTTTAGGCAAAAGTATTATCAGAGTCTGACTTGTACCGCTTATTCAAGTAGGCTTTTTGCTGACCCCATTGTTTAATGATGACTCTCCAGTCTTTTTCTTATCACGACCAATTTTTATTTAATTATAATAATTATTTTATTCTAAGACATTTATTATGTCTTTCCTCCCTATAATGTGAGCTTCTTGTGGACCAGGACTGAGCTAGCATGTTTACTAGCATTGACCCAAAGCCCAGAGTAGGCCTTGACAGATAACAACATAATAAATATACACATAAGAAAGAAGGGTGTTCCCAGTGTTTGTTGAAGTATGATAGAACTTTGTTTTACAAGTTTCAAAAAAAGGCAACAAGAGAAACATTCTGATCCATGCAATGGAAATCAGAGAAATGTTCTAAAGTGGTAAGTGCACACTTTATTCTAAGTAATAAAGAGAGGGACATAGAAAGCTTCTACCTCCTGTGTATACCAAACCCAATCTCTGATGCCCTTGAGCATTGCCTGCGTCTATCCAGAAAGCTGCATGTGGTGCATTCAGGAAGCTGCAGAATAGAAATACAGGAAACAAAGGTCTAGGTGGTGGGAAGAGGGACTGGAACTTGGAAAACAAAATGATCTTCTGCAATGAAAAATTGATAATATCATATATTCTTAATAGGAAAGAGCAGAACAGGCAGGTAAGTGTGAGAATGAATATAAGCTTAAGATGTTTTCCAGGAATATAGGTGTTATCCTGGCTCATGGGCAGCTTTATTCCAGGGAAGTCTTTGTCAAGAGTAGAATAATTTCTTTAATTATGTAAACACTTATCAGCTACATTTAACTTATAGTTGCCTTCTTTATTGGACAGACGACTTTGGGAAGGTCTTCCAACATTTTGCTAAGAGAGGTTTCAAGGTTGGGATGTTTATGAAAAAATAATAGATTCTCGACTAGCAAGGATTCATGTCTTTTTCCCTGCCACAAACCTAGTTTAATACTCACACACACTTTAGAATAACATGGCTGCATTGTCTGTACTAATAAATGTCACTACATCTCTGCTTTTCTAAAGCTGATTTTGTGACAAATATTTTCAAACTACTTGCTGGTGGAGTCTATCTGGACAGATTTTGTGGTGTAAGAAAGCACTGAATGAATTAGTGGTCTTATTTTTGAAAATGACAGAGGGCAGAATTAAATATTATAAACCAAGCAACAACCAATTTACTGCAGTGTGGATTACCGTACTAGCATGTTACCAGGTTAATTCATACAAGGACTTTAAGAAAAATGATTGATTCAGGAATCTTCCCTGTAAGGCGTGTGCACAGGTGATTGGTGGTAGGAAGCAATAATTGGAGATGATGAAACTGTAATAAATGAAATATTTTCACAATTAAATGAAAGCGTGTTAGAAATGCAAATATTTAATTATTTATAGTTTGATCTAAATTCATGTAACACTCTAGCTCCTTGAAATTAAATTTTGAAAATGCACTTTGAGAATGGACAGATAAATTCTGTTGGATCTCTGGGGAACAATTACATCTAGCAAACTTCAGAAGCAATAACAATATTGATATTGCACTCTTTTGCTGAGCAGCTTGTATTGTGGGGCATAATAAACACAACATGCTTTGAACAACAAATGAAAAGAAAAAGGCATACACAGCCACTGAGCATTATGGGTCAGTGTGAAGGAGGGTTCAGTGTTCTGGTTTTTCAAAAGATGCTGGCTTACTGGAGACCACACTGGTGCTACACTTCTCTGAATTTCTGCCTCCTAGCACAGTGCACAGCACCAAATTGAAGCAAATATTACTTGCGAATGGGTTCTGTCTTTTTCTTTGTTTCTCTGACCAATGCAAATTTAATTAAATGAAAAAGCAACAATTCCAGATAACGGTTTTAGGAAGGTCAGCATGATGAGCTGATGATTGTGGTTAACTGATACCTGTCCCAAGGTTTTATATTCAATCTCTCTGGGCCTTCAACATAAGAAAATTTCTGGAAAGGACTGAAAGAAAAGAAGGAATCATCCACATGGTAGCCATATTCATGAGTTTAGAGTTTGGTGTATCTATTTCATTTGTAATGTATTGAAAAAAAAATCTCAAATACCTTGGCAAGGTGGACATGGAAAACACCAAAGCCTTTTTCATGTGAAGTGTCTTAAAAGCACACAGAATTCTGGTTGTACAGAGATTACTCTGCAACTTTCTGTCCTCATCTTATGAATAATAACAACTTTCTCTCTTGTGAAGTTTGAAGACTGCATTTCAACCTCAGGGGTCTGAGCTAAGTATAGACTTCATATGATACCATTAAGTTTTTCTCTTTATATTAAGCCTGGGTTTTTAAAAATAAGCTCTGAAGAGCCTTGGATATCACCTACAGTAGTGATGGAAAATCTTTTAGAGACCGAGTGCCCGAATTGCAACCCCAAATTCACTTATTTATTGCCAAGTGCCAATACTGCAATTAAATCTGTATATTCAGTGCTCAGCTGCTGGGGTAGTGCTGGCGTGAGGCTGGGGCTACGTGGCTCAACATAGCATTGTGCATGCCCACTGGGGCACGTGTGCCATAGGTTCAGCACTGGGGACCTAGGGACTCTTCAAATTTCATGCAAGGAAACAAGTAGTAGCTCTGCGTTCAGTGGTAAGAACGTCCATTTCCACCTGAAGTGCAGATGTTTTTTGTATATGTATTCATTCTGCAAGTATTGTTCCATTGAAAAAAACTTGCCACTGTTTAAAGAAACATCACAATAAGAATTAAGTGGTAATAAAGTATTTTAAAATGGCACAGTTTACTTTGAGCTTTAGGACAAGACCCTGGTGACCATGTGAAAAGTAAACTTGAGGAAGATTCTATGCAAAACAGGAAAGCAAGCCCATGCACATGATAATAATTCAGACAAGGCATGAAAGGAGAAACATGATGGAATTAAAAATTTACAGTGATATAACTTTAATTCCGATTAGGTAGGAACTCAGTTGGGTAATGAGGTCTTCTAGACATCTTTTGTTTGTTTGTTTGTTTGTTTTAATAATTTATATGTGTTGTGCAGCCTATATGACTATGAGTTCTTATTCTTGTTATTCAAACAAATACTATCTCTAAAGACATCTCCAAGTTCAGGAAATATGCACATCAATATCTCCATGCTACACCAGTACTGCTTCCCTGTATGGAAAATGTGCAGGTCAAATACTACAACTCCCACTGCAAATGAATATGTCATCCTGAGATTTACTTACTTGGAGAGAAAGTGATTCTGTAAATATCTAGGTCAAATTTTTTGAAAAATTGTGTATTAATGAGTTATGAATTGCTTAATACCAAGGAACTATTACTTATTAATCTGATTGATGTGCAATTTTCATATAGAGCTTTTACATTTTCTGAACTGGCATTTGTATGCTTCAGTATAATACAACATTACACAATAATACACCTGATCTTACCCAAAAGGTCAAGAACCCATAACATTACATATTAATGACAAATGGATGTTATTAATACTCTCGGTATTTTGAGCAAAACCAAAGTCATTTTTCTGTGATTTTTAAAATTATTCATCAGAAAAAAGAAATTCCTAATATAAAATCACTTGAAAGATAAGAGTAAAATATACTTAGATAAATAACTACCTACCTTCCCACTTCGATCTTCCATCACCAGGTTCACAGCTATTCTGAAAGTCTTAGGGGATTTTTGTTTTCGCAAGGCAAATTTGGCAAAAGCAAGTTTTGTTTACACTTATTTTTCTTTTCTTGTCCATAAACCCTTCTAATGTTATCATGGTAGAAAGAGGGAACCTGAAATTGCATCAGATCACCACATTTATGAGTTTTGTTGGTTTTTCTTTTTCTTCTTTTTTTTTACTTTCTTTCTTTTTTTTTTTTTTCAGTATCAGGAATCGAATTCACAACTTCATGCTTGCCAGACAGGTGCTGTACCACTGAGCTGTCATCGCATTTATGAAAACTTGCTAGAATGTTTCACTCCACACTGACTGCTCTATGGCTCTCATGTCCCACTAAAACTTGGCTTGACTATGACCTGATGTATTCTGTGTATACTTTAGAGGACAAGCTTGTCAAGGTGCAAAACCATATGAATCCACTGGTGTGCAGTTTGCAGCATTAGAACAGGGGCCTTGCATATACACTGGAAGTGCTCGCTGAATTGACCTTTACTACTCACTTCCAGCAACGCAGTCTCAAGACTGCGCACCCCTGAAGACATGATTTTAAGGGAGGAACTTTCAGTTCTCTACTAGCGTTTTTTAATTGCCCTACAACACTTTCCTACAGGATTACAAAATGCCCAACTGAGAAAGTACAGTCAGGAGGCACTTATCTTGCCAATTTGTGTCAGAAAAGGTTGACGTGTTGCTTTTTCCCAAATGACCTTCACAATAGGGGCTCTGAATAGTTACTCTGGCAACAAAGGCAGGGAATCTAAAAGGAGCTGATAGACTCCCCTGGAGACAGGAAGGGCTGGATTTCCCAGTAGAGGTGAACTGATACAGCCCCCAAGGACAAGCGCTTTCCTCTGTTAGTTTAGGAACTTAAGGCTCCTTGACATCTGAAGAACATCTTGCCTCTGCCCGGGAGGATTTCACACACTCTACAGTAGCTGAATCAGTCTGTGCTGACTTACTGCATATGTGGCTTCTGACTGCTTCCCTTGCAGTCAGAAGATAATTATTTAGAGCTTCCTTGGAAAGAAAGACAGATTCACCGATGGCTGCAAGCAGCTGCAAGCTGCTCTCAAATTTACAAGCAATTCAAGCTGAAAGGAAACAAACTTCCAGTCTTTTGTTTCACGTGAAATTGAATGTTAATACTTACAAGATGCCTAACAATGCAGACCGGTAAAGCTGGCCTGGAACTCTCTTTGGCACAATGTCCAGAGGATGGTAAAGACAGGTATTGACCCTGGGAGAAAATGTCAAAGGAAATATGGGGAGAGTACACAAGAACTAAGCACTGAACCTTCTCTGGAAAATGTGATTCCTCTTCTCTTTGCAAGATCAAACACAAAAAATTTTTCTTTTCTGTCCATTCATTTGGTCTTAAGAAACATGTGTGCATAACCAGTATGAGGGTAAGGAAACTCTAACATTATAAGACAGGTTCCTAAAAATCCTCATGTCACAGAGGTGGTATTATCCAAATGATTTCATATTTATGTTAGTTTCTCTTCATTTAAATTTTGCACAAATGGAACCATATAACATGCCCGACGTTTTTCTGGCTTGCATTAGTTCAGTATTGTACTTGTGAGATCTGTCTACACTATAGACGTTATAGTATTTTTTAATAGTTGAAGTTCATTTACCTTTGTTGATGTCTTAGACAGTGTTACAGGCAACTGAGCTAGATAGAAATATTATAGACAATGAGACAGGGTTGGGCTCTCGAAGGAACCAGTGCAGAAGACCAGATACCTTGCTGCTGTGTGGTAGACAGAGACTTCCTGCTGTGGGATAGGCTCAAGACAAAAACCAAGCAAACGCACCCACATCCTAAGAACTGATATTCTAGATAGGTCTCTATCACCTTGAAGAAGCCAGGAGTCACCATCCCAACCTACTAAGAGAAGAGTTACTGCTCTTTAAGCATGCCCACATGCTACATGACTCTCTTCCTCTTTTGTCCTCGATTTAATCAATTTTATCTGAGCAATTAATCTTATTGGTTAACCATAGTTCTGTCCCACCTTATGCCCACCTTACAAGTTCCCATGTTTTCCCCACCTTGGACCCATCTCAGCTCCTGATTTTGCTCTATAAAAGTCCCTAAAAAGGCAGAGTCATTGGCAACTCACTCAGGACTCCTTCTGTCTCTCTCCCAGACAGAAGCTTTCTTTCTCTCAATAAATATATTCTGCTCTTAACCTCCATTGTTCCTAAAATTCATTCTTCAATTTTAGAGAAGACAAACTCATACCAGACATCTAGTAGGTTGGAAGTTTCATTCCCTTGAATCAATAGGGTATTTCCAATTTGGTTCACAAATGTTTCTAGTGTGAACACCTGTGTGTGTGTGTGTGTGTGTGTCTTATTTTGTGCACGCATCCAGCAACAGACCACATACTCAGCTTTCATAGGGGACAGTTTTCCAAAGCATTGTTCTTTAAAACCAAAGAATGAATTTTAGAAACAATGGCGGTTAAGAGCAGAATATACTTATTTAGATAAAGCAAGCTTCTGTCTGAGAGAAAGAAGGGGTCCTGAGTGGGTTGCCAAGGACTGTGCCTTTTCTAGGATTTTTTATAGAGCAAAACCATGAGGTGAAGTGGGGAAAAATGGGAACTTGCAAGTCAGGCAAGCATCAGGTGGGACAAAACTATGGTCGACCAATAAGATTATGAGTGTAATTACTCACATAAAATTGATTACATTGGGATCAAATGGGGAGGCAAGTCACATAGCAAGAGGATATGAATACAGAACAGGGCCTTTGGCCTGTCGGAGGTTGGGTTAGTGCCTCCTGGATTCCTCAGGGTGATAGAGACCTATTTAGTTTATCAGTCCTTGGGATGTGGGTGTATTTTTTTGTCTTGAGGTCTGGCCCACAGCAGGAGGTATCCATCTCCTCCACGGTTACAAGATCTTTGGTCTTCTACACTGGCTCCTTCAAGGGCCTGTCCCTGTCTGACTGTCTGTAATATTTCTAATTAATTCAGCTTCCTAAAACACTTCCATTATTCTGTGTGAAAATTTGATAGTATTTTTCTTTTTGCAATTTAGCTGTTTTTAAAGGGTGCAGTTTTAAGGCATGTTTTTCTGAAGGTAATAGAT
>RJWM01030957.1:0-22938 GCA_004363535.1 Dasyprocta punctata
GGGTTCTAGAAAGGGCAGAAAACGCAAAGCAGACCCCACGGGACCTGCCCCAGCTATGTTAAATAAATGAGAAATAAGCCTGGTGGTTTGAATCCATCTGGGACATTTTGGAACTGTTTGTTACTGTAGTAAAACACAGCTTCTCCCGACTGATGCAGGAAATGACTTCCTCTCTCTGGACCTCTTCACTTACCTAGAATGGGAGGTTGGAGCAATGGCCACATCTCTTCCAGGTTCACTCCACCCTTACTTCTGGAGAAGGAGCCATGGGGGCGTTTTATCTCCATTCGCTCAGCTGCTCCTACCTTACCTCTGTCCTCAGTGCATGGGGCTCTGTTGTCCCTGCAGGTGAATAGCACACAGAGGACAGGGTGGCAGTGAGGAGGTGTCTCCCCAGGTTTTTCAAGGGCATCAGCCCCAGAACGGAATTCCCCCTCCTGTTGGCTTCTGCTTGGCTTCCTAGCTCTGCAGGCTCCTGGATCTGCCTAGCGGCCTCCCTGGGGAGAGCTCTGATTGCATCGGGGGCTCCTCCACTTTCCTGGACTTACTCTGGTCCCTGGAGGCCATGGTTTAACCCATCCCCTCCCCTCTTTGCTTTTCTTTCTTTCTTTTTTTAATTTTTTTTAAAGGATAGTAAAATCCAACAAAACATAACAGAACAAAGTCAATCAAAACAAAGCAGTAGAACTGGTACAGAACTTCTAAGAAAGATACTATGAAAACAATAGCTACTATAGTCTATCTTGTTATTTTCAGAATAGTTGACCATTCCAACAGATATAGTAAAATCAAACCAAAACCAAAACCAAAACCAAACAAAACAAAACAATAAAACCAATAAAAACAGAGCATAAAATAAGGCCAAAAATTAATCAGAATAAAGCAAAACAATGAGAACAATATTGGGCCTCGAAGACAGGACAGAAGAGAATCCCCCATTTTTGCTACACTGCACACTGTCATCTTCCAAAGAGATGCTCAGGCTGCCAGCCCCAGGCCTGCAAAATGAACAAAACAATACTAGCATTTAGTTGTTTTGTGTACCTTAGTTGCTATCAATGTAGCCAGATCTCTGAACGAGCAGGTTGTTTTATGTTGTGGGTCAGGGAGAGCTTTGTCCTTGATTCGTAGCCCATGCACCGGTAGGCATACGGGGTTGGGCGGGGTGCATGTTTCTCTTCCTGGGGTCCACGCCAGTTGCGCAGGCCCCCGGAAGGCAGTCTTACTTGTCTCCTGGTTGGAGGCACTCAGGCCTGGCTGGGCGGGCTCCTGAGAAGCCCATTTCTTTATCCTCCTCAGGTCCACGCCAGTCACGCAGGCTCCCGGAAGGCAGTCTTCTCCCCTCTACCCTTTTCTGCTTGGCCTCCTGCCTCAGCTTCCTGCGTCACTCCTCTCGCTGGCAACCATGCCAATCCCTTCCACCCACCACCCATGCCTCTGCTGCCCAAGACCTCTTCTTGCAAGGCAGTTTGGACACATCACCCTTTCTGTCCTCGAATTCCCCCACATTCTCCACCACGGCCCTGCCCATACTAATCCTCTTCCCAGCCCCAGGCTGCCTGGAATTTATTAGGCCGCCTCCAAAGCTCAGCTGTCTTGCCACCTGTGTGGCCAGGGTCTTCCAGCGTTGGGTCTCTCCCACTGTTACAACACTTAAGATGAGCCCTCTCCCTACACCTGTCAGAGCTGCCCTCCAGCTACTGGAGGGTGGGGATGGTGCCTTTCTTATTCTTCCAGGGATCCCAGGGCCCGGCCCCCAGTAGGTGCTCTGCAAATGTTTCTCTCACTCACCCGCCCATGCCCACCAGGGCCTGAGACCATAGCCATAGGCCGAATGGTCTTGCTTTCAGGGCAGGGAGGATTCAGCAGTGACCATGCAACAGAATAAATGCTCAAGATGGCTTAGAGGAGCGGGTGCTAGAAGACTCCAGAAGGGGAGCTGCTCTAAATCAATGGTTGGGCGGGATCAAAGGTGGCATCAGAACTAGGAGTTGAATGATGAGAAGAATCCTGAATGTGGGCACATGAAGCAAAACGTGTTTCAGCCTGTGGGTAGCACGTGCAAAGGCCCTGAGGAGAGCACAGGGCTTATTGAATAAAGGGATGGACAAGGATGGGGCCTTGAGGGTGAACTGCTTAGGTGGCCAAAGCCAGTTGTCTCTGCTCTCCAAGATGACAGCATTCTCTCGCAGAAGTTGCCAGATTCTGACCTGCACCTCATCTAGCCAAGTTCTGCGTGTTGTCCAGGCTTCTGCTTTGTAACAAGCATCTCCAGGATGAGTCCTTCAAGAGCTCCTCATTCAGACTCGTCTGCAGCTGGCAGGCAGCTCCTGGCCAGCCCCACTGCTCCTGAGGCCTGAGCTTCTTCCCTTCTCCCCTATGCCCCTCACCTTCCTCTATTTTTGCAGCTTTCCGGAGGTGCTGGTGCTATTAATTGGATAGTGCAGCCTTCCCTGCGGATCCCCACCACACACATACACACACACATATATATATTTTTCATCTCAATGAAATGACTCTAACGAGGAAGTGCCAATTAGCGAGTCAGAGGGCAGGTGTGGGACTTGCAGCAATCAGCCCTGGCGTCTGCATGGGAGGGCAGCGCTGAGCTCCTTGGCCTCCCCCGCCTGCTCTCAGGCCAGCAATTAGCCCAGGTGCTGTGGCTTTCGCCGGGGAAGTGAGACCCCGCCGGAACAGCTAAAGTCAGGGCATGGTCTGAACAGCAAGCAGACGCAGGGCAGATGCTGGAGTTTCACCCGTGCTGGGAGCCCAGAGAGGGCAGAGGCCTTGAAACTGCATGGGTCTGGGTTCTGAATCATGGCCAGCTCCCTGGGGGTGGCTTTGAGTGTGAATTCGCCCTCTCTGAGCCTCAGTTCCCTTACCTAGAAAGGAGGGGACCACAGAGGTGTCCCCAAGGTGGACTGTGAAGCTGTCAGGTTCCTGGTGCATGGAAGACGCACAGCGATGGGGAACTCAGGCTCCGGGCACTCTCTGACCTTGTCCTGCCAGGACACAGAGGAAGAGATGCAGGCCCAGACGGGACACAGTCTGCTTCCCTTCAGTCCCAGCCACACGCAGCTCCTGGTGGCAGCCACAGTGTCTGAGCTCTTCTAGGCCCCGGCGGGGTCACAGCTGCCTCTGAGAGTCCTGTTAATATACATGTAACGGGCGTGGGGTCCAGGCCTTCTTCGGGGGCCTCCCGTGTGTGTGCGTGTGTGTGCATGGTTGAGGTTCCTTGCAAAGATCCGGCATAGGTAGCTTGTCTCCAAAATGCAGCTTTTCCAAAAGTGCACTGGTAAAATGTTTAACAAGCCGCTTTTCAGGGAAAATGGGGTAAACTCTGATTTATAGCACGTGCGAATTTCCGTGGTTGCCTAAATACTCCGCTGTGGTTGCCTTCAAGCTGCGAGGACACAGGGGAGGGGTGGGCGTGCTGGCTCCCGGGGCAGCTGTGGTTCACCTGCAGCATCTCCGCGCCTCTCTGGTGCCTTCCAGGGAGCTGCAGCCCTCGGCCCTCGGTTCTCCACATCCATCCTGCGCTCCCAGATGCCAGGCTCACCTCCGGGCACAGTCAGGGACTTGCTGAAGTTGCAGGCTGCTCCCACTGCCAGCGGCCTCTGCGGGAGAGCTGGAGAGGTGGGAGGTTGATTGTTCCAAAGCTTACAAAGGTTACAGACCCTCTGTGAGCCTCTAACAATGATGGAGCACTTAACTAGCAAGTGTACAAATACAGCTTTGCATAAGATGTTGTACACAATCACAGGGGATTTCTGCACCCTGGAAAGCAGCCGGAGACATTCTCTGGGTTTGCAGCGGGGAGTCGAGCAGGGGTGAGCGACAGGAGTCTTGCTAGAGGTCAAGATGACTGGCGAGGGACTCTGGATGGCTCCGTGATGGCTGATTCTCCACTTGACCAGTCCTTGGGAGCCATGCAGTCTGGCGCATCACCATTCCCCAGATCAGGAAACACCCAGAGGGGCAGTCCACCCCTTCCAAAATCCCCTGTTATTGGTGCCATCCTATGGGCACGTCCTCAAGCCAGGTAGATACTTTTCGGTTTATAGTGTTACTATTCAATGAGTGCTTATTGAGCATTTACTGCGTGCCAGGCACTGTTCTGAGCATGTGAGCACATAGGTAAGCAAACTTGAGAAGCCTGGCCTCCTTGTGGGCTTCATTCTAGCAAAAGGAGGCAGACAATAAATAATTTGCCCAGAATACTTTTTTGGGAGAAATTGAAGATGCTTCATTCAAAGATACTTTCCTTCAGTGGGACCCCAGGCTCTGAAATGGCTGCCACTGACTGTTTTGAGCGCTGTGACATCTCCACTCTGACATCCGTGCCACGTGGGCTGTTTTGAGAGGTGCTCCTCGTCCTCCCATTCTGCAAAGCTGGCTCCCTAATTCCCTGTGGCTGTTGCAACCCACTGACACACTTCAGTGTCCTAGACCCTTGAGATGTGTTTTCTCATAGTTCTAGAGTCCGGAAATCTAAAATAGCCATCTCTGGGACAAAATCGGAGGGTCCGTAAGGCCGTGCTCCCCCCAGGGCTCTGAGGGAGAATCTCCACCCTGGCGGCTGCTGGCAGACCTGGGCTTGTGGCCACATCCCTGACATCTTCACGGATGGCATCTTTCAATTTCTCACCTGTCTCCTTCACGTCTCCCTCCGCCTCACTCTGCTAAAGGCGTTCGTGTAGCACATGGAGCCCACCCAGACGACCCAGACAACCCCATCTCAGGATCCTGAACCTAATTGCATCTGCAAAGACTGAGTTTTGCCCAGTAAGGCAGCACTCACAGGCCCCGGGGGCTGGGATATGGGTGTCTTTGGGGGAATCACATTCAGCCTACTACACCTGGGCATCGCACCCCCAGCACTTGGAGCCTGGTCTTTCCTGCTCTTTGCGACACTGGACGGACCCTGCGCTCCGCTAGCAGTGGTGTGATCTGCAGACGGGCAAACCGGAGGTCTGTGACCGACCGTCCCATGCAAGGTCATGCCTACTGCCGACTCTCCGTGTCTTGAGTGTTTTCCCAACGAGCCAAATTAGGGCCTGTCTGATGCCCCTTGGGCCACACCAGTGCGCTCTGAGCTGGTCCCAGCTGCCGCTCGCCACCAGAAAACACGTGGAAGAAGCGACCGAGGATTCCCTTCTGCCCCCACATTTACCAGCCCTCAGCTTTCAAACCGAGTCCGGCTGAAGGCTAATTTCCAGCAGCTTGCCGGCGTTCAGCTCCATTTGTTGTGCCCGACACCGTGAAAGCTCTTGCTATCGATCCTAGGCTATATTAACTTTCGGTTTTTTTCCTTCCCCTCCCCCCGCCCCACCGCTCCCAGGCCCAGCTTTCTAGCAGTTTTTGGTCCAGCAATTGGGTATTGGTGGGGACAGGGTGGGGTGGCTGCCGCTGCCTTTCAATTACCATCACAATAAACACAACTTCCTCTCCACCCACCACCCCTCCCCAATCCCTGTCGCCTGCCCTGGATGGAGAACACTGCTTGAATGACTCTCCTCTCTCCTGCCTGACACTGTGCCACTCACGCGGCTGATCAGTGAATGAGTCTATCTCCCGCGGTGGTGTTCCCCCGGGACCACCCAGGCTTGCTAAGTGGTCGGGGACATGGCTGGCTGGCGGAGGAGTAGGAGTGTGCGTGTGCCTGTGTGAGTGTGCATGCGGGGGGAGACGGTTCCAGGCTTTTCCTCTCCCTCCCCTCCCCCAGGATAGCGGTGCCCCTTCCCACCTTTGGGATTAGGGTAGGAAGTTCTCTTGCTTTGGCAAAATGTCCTTCAAGTTGCATAATGGTGATTCATGATTCCTCCAGATTAAAACTGTCACAAAGCAAAAGGACACAGGCAGGCATTTTATTTTTTTTATTTTTTATTTTTTTTTTTTTGTGGCACTGGGGATTGAACTCACAACCTTGCATCTGCCAGGGCAGGCGCTTAAGGCACTGAGCCAAACTCCCAGCCCTGGTTTTTTGAGGCAGGGTCACACTACGCAGCTCAGGCCGGCCTTGCGCTTGCGTTGTAGCCCAAGCCGGCCTTGAACTCACAATGCTCCACCTACCTCAGCCTCCCGAGTGCTGGGATTAAAGGCGTGCGCCACCACGCCTGGCTAGGCAGGCATTTTAAGGTAAAGTGTGGAGGTGTGGAGTCAGACTAGTTTTAACCCTGGCTGTTGCACTAGTTTGCTGTGTGGCTGTGGACAAGCTGCTGAGCCTCTCAGCCTGCCAGCATCACACTGCCCTGGCCCCTGAAGGCTGCTAAGTGAAATGACAGTGTAAATGTAAGTGAAATGACAGTGTAAAAAGACACACCAGTCAGTAAGCGTGACAACTAAAGTCCTGTGTAGAAGGTGGGACAGGGCTTGAAGCTATGATGAGCTAGGACCCTGGGCCTGCACCTGTGTGGCCACAGGACCTTGAGAAAGTCACCTTCTGTGTTTCTGTTTCTCTGTCTCTGAAGAGGGAGAATGCCTGTAGTCCTTGGCTGAATAGTGTCTCTCCCAAATCCACATCCACTCCTCCCTCTTTCTAATGTATGAATCCTGAAAGTCTACACCACAGGCACCGCTGGGTGGATTCGGAGGGTTAACACGCATGATGAACAGAGCGCTGCATGACCCCCAGGACACACAGCCAGTTAGCTGTTCAATGACGTGACGGTGACAATGAAGGTGAAATGGAAAGAGGAGGAGGAGGAGGCTCATTATTATTACTGTGGTTATTATTATTATTTTCCTTTTACTATAACCCATGGCAAGGGTGTCTGGCAGTACCGAGCACATAGTAGCTGCTTATTAAATATCAAATGTCTAAGAAAATAAGCAAAGCAGAAAATTCCACGCTTATTTTAAAGAACAGCAAAGCAAGATATTGAGAGGCCAGAGGACTGGGCCCCAGAGGGCAGTGCCCAACGGGAGCCCTGTCCTCCGGCCAGCAGTGAACAGCCCAGTCCAGCTCTTTGTGTTGGAGAGGCGAAGGAGGGCAGATGGCCACTTGGGGATGCAGTTTAAAGATTAGAGACCCTGGGGACAGAAAGAGGGCAATCAAGTCAGAAGGCTGCAGGGGGAGGTCTCTCCCCTCTCCAGGCTGAGGCCAGGTCCCAGTGGGCCACCGGCCGCGCAGGGTGAGGGAAGGTGCCAACTTGCTTCAGCCTCCCCAGTGCGGAGCTCTGGGGGCTGAGGCCTTCTGAGCCGGGAGGCCCAGCTTTAGTGTCACCAAGCTTGCACCAGAGTTACCAGGGGGCCTTGATGACAGCAGCGCCCCATGCTTGCGGCAAGGTAATGGGGCCTCTCAGGAGCTGTTTAAGAAAACAAAACAGAACCAAAAATAATTCTGGGAACATCAAGCCAATATATCAAAGCATGCGGGAGCCAGAGTGGAACCAGTGGCCTCACGAGTCACCTTCTCTCCAGGGGAGCAAGGGTCAGGTCAGGCAGGGAGCAACTTCCTAGGGCTGCTGTACCCCGGCTGCTGCAGGACACCCATTCCAGGAAAGGGAGGCATGGGGGGAGAACCAGCAAGCACTCAGCTCACCCTGACTCTCCAGGAGGGAGGGAGGGAGAGCCCTTAAAGGAACCAGGCTGCCAGCTGAGTGTGGTGGTGCATGTCTGTAATGCCAACATGCAGGGAGGCTGAGGCAGGAAGATCACAAATTTGAGGCCAGCCTGGATTAACTAGGGAGATGCTGTGCTACAACCCCTGCTGCTCAGATCTGAACTGGGCTAGGGTCCATTTCTGCCACTGGTCGGAGGCACTCCTGGAGGAGCTTCGTCACATCACGGTCCCCAGAGGCCAGCCCAGAGCTGGCTGGTTACTACCTGTCCAGGTCAGTGTCCTTGAGACCAGCGATGAATGAGTGAGGGAGTGAATAACTGAGGGAATGAATGAATGAATGAATGAGGAAATGCATGAGTGCAGGACTCAAGGCCCCTTCTAGCGCCACAGCTTCTTAGAGAAGAAACCTCCACAGGCTTCTATTAGTGTTTTCTTCTTCTCACTGCCTGTGTCTAGGGGTGTTTGGTTGCTCTGTTCTTAGGACAGAGTGCTGGGGTGGGCAGACAGGCGTCCAACAAAGCCAGAGTGGCCTTCAGAGGTCCCCGGCACAGCGAGAAAAGGCGATGGGGCTGCCGGTCCCCGAGATGCAGCAGCCCCGGACGGGCCTTCCCAGGTGAAGAGACGGAGACCCAGGCTGCGACGCAGCGTGTCCGCTGCAAGCTCTGCCTGCCCGGCGAGCGTGAACCCAGGCCCGGGCTGCAACCCCCGCCTCTGCCTGGTCCCAGCAGCGCTGCCCCAGAGACCATCAGACTCGCAGCTGCTCCGAGTCGTCTCTAGCTTATAACCGACCTACGCTGCTGGGCCGGGTCACCGTCCCCATCCTGGGTCTCCGCTCCTGTCCCCACTTAGTGACCCCTTCGCACATCCCTGAAAGAGCTCAGCAGCTGCGGGGCTCAGCGCCGCCCCTGGCCCCTTCTTGCAGAGCCCAGGCCGGCTCCCCATGCCGGGCCACTGCCGCGTGCTTGGCTGACGCCCCCTTACCGGTTCCAGCCCCCTCCCCATGACCTCCGTGCAGGTCAAACTAGCAAAGCGAACATCTGCTGGCCATGCCCAGTGCGCAAGCCGCAGGTGCGCGGCTCGATGGAGCCCTGGGCCTCGGGACTTTGCGAACCCGGAAGCCGGGACTGCTTGCCTGTGTGGGTGGCGGAGCGGGGACCGCACACTGGTGCGGGGACCAAAGGGATGCCGAGCTGTTTCCCAAAGGATTAGTGGGTCTGTCCAGTGCCCAGGGAAGCCACCTCATGGGCACCCCCAGAATGAAGAGACGCTGGGACGCTCTGAGACTGCGCTCCACTCTTTCCAGGGCCACCTGTGCTGGAGGTCACACAATCAGTCGCCCTGCTGATGGGCCCCGGGGCCCCCTCTGTGCTGGGCCTGCCGTCCTCAGGAGGGCTCGGGCTTGTTCTATTCCAGGACGGGTTGGGGGTTCCCAGCTGTTGCTTTCCACTTATAGATGATTCCCCACCATTGCAGGTGACATTACTTGAGTGCTTTTAATTGACATCGTTAGCGACTTTGTTTAATATCCAGTCTGTGGTTGACATCATCATCCTTTTACCTGAAGCAGCGGCAGTGAAAGGAAAGGTTTTTGAAATCAAAATGTAATTACTTATTGAATCAGGTAAGATTGCATTCAGATGCAGAGACAGGAAACTCAACAAATACAGGTTTATTTTTTGCACTGAGTATGGAGTCCAGAATTAAGCAGTCCAGGTGTGGCAGAAGGAAGTTAGCAAGAGCACAGATTTATTCTGTCTTTCTGCCTTGCTCCCCTGGGCATATGGCTTTCAGCTTCTTGGTTGCAAGATGGCTGCTGCACTGCCAGACATTGTGTCCACATCCTAGGCCAGGAATAAGCTGGGGAATGGAGGAGTGGGTGCATCAGGAATAGATAAGTATTGGCTTAAATCTCCAGCAGATTTCTAACTCAAGGGCTATTAGGTATCTC
Organism: Dasyprocta punctata; assembly: GCA_004363535.1. Classification (NCBI taxonomy): domain Eukaryota; kingdom Metazoa; phylum Chordata; class Mammalia; order Rodentia; family Dasyproctidae; genus Dasyprocta; species Dasyprocta punctata. Next base: position 9,513 of record RJWM01030957.1, read on the forward strand.
ATGTCCACTCTGAGTTGCAGAAGAGGTTGGAAAATTATTCTGAATGAAGTGAGTGGTCAGAAGGCAAGAAGGAAGAGAGGAAGGGGTATAAGAGGGCCCCTCGGAGGTGTCTCCCCTCACGGAGCTAGATTAAAAAGTGCAACTTATTAGTTTAATGTCTGACATCAGAGTCCCCTTAGGGAAAACGCTCTTTGTTTTGCAAAATATTTTGACAATCTTCTGGGGGTGAAAGATAAGACTCAGAGCGCAGGAAGGATCTGTGAATGGCAGATAGCTAAGCTCCCAGCTTGGATACACACGAGAAGGGGGTGGCATGGGAAGTAGGAGAGAGAGCAGGGGGAGGGGAGAGGAGGGGAGACTGGGGGGAAACCAAAGCCAAGGAAGGCAGCCACTGCTGGGGGAGGAAGTTCTAAGAACCGAGGTTTCCAGCATCCAACTGTAAGTCATTTGAGACCCTGTGATCTAAAACTACCACAGCTCGCCCAGATTGTCTGTCCAGTCTGTCGCTCTTACAAAAGCCTTGTAAATTATTCTGGAGGATTTCTCGGGAGCGAGGTGCAGTTCAGGTCTGGGAAAGGAACATTCTCTCTTTCTTTCTTTCTTTCTTTCTTTCTTTCTTTCTTTCTCTCTCTTTCTCTCTCTCTCTCTCTCTCTCTCTCTCTCTCTCTCTCTCTGTGTGTGTGTGTGTGTGTGTGTGTAGAAATGAGAGCCCCAAAGTGATTAAGAATGTGCAGAAACCTCTGGGAGGACACAGACGTCCTAGGAACACGGTACTGGGTGCATCAGTTATCTACTGCTGCATAACGAGCCATCCCCAAAGGAAGCGATTTAAAACAACATTATTTATTTTGAGACTCTGCTGGGCTGAGAGCTTTCACATCTACCTTGGAGGTGACAGTCTCCATCCTTGACAGAGTCAGGGAGATCATGGGGTGGATTTCTGGTTGTTTTCAAGGCAGGTGTTTGTTATTATTATTTTTTCAGAAGGATTATGAAGTCACAGTGAATTCCCAGAATATCAGACCCACCCACATCCAAACACGAGAACAAAAACATGTTCTGGAGCCAAATATAAATGCATTTTTAATTATCTGCACCACTGCTCCCTCCCATTAGCGTGGGAAATCAAGAGTTGAGTGTACGGTGTTTACAATAATATCCCAGGCACGAAACTTCGACTTTCAAAACAACCCCTCATCTCTTATTGCAGTCGATTCGCATGAGAGGGGTCGGGCTGCCTTGGGCCGGCAGGGGTGACCTCTCCATACTTCAGGTGAATAAATGGAAGCTCAGGGCCAAAGACTTAGGGGAGATCTGCTGCGAAGGCTGGTCCTGGGCGTCTACCTGGGTAAGGGAGGAGGAGTTTCTCCCAGCTGTGGCTAGGGCTGATGGGCGAAAGCACTGAGGGACACCTGGTGAAGCCCAGCTTGGCCACTTCCTGGCTGGACAGCCTTGAGCAAAGCTGTTTGCACCTCCAGGCTTCGGTTTCCCCAACATGGAGATGGGGGTGGTACCTCTGCTTTTGCAAGGATGTTGTGGGGACCGCAGGGACGCGCCTGCGGTGACAGTGCCCGGCACAGGCCTGGTTGGTACACATTGGTGCCAGGGGACACGGCACTGTTCTCCTTGTCTTTGCCTGGGCAGTTGGACTGGCAAGGTGATGTCGTGCTAGATTTGTCCTCTGCGTGGCCCCATAACTCTCCTGAGAACGTGGCAGGCAGTGAAGGAGGTGGAGGAAGGAAAAGAGGGAACAGAGGAAGGGGCTTGAAGCTTCCTGAGGGGAGACATTAGCAGGCCAGTTCTCAGTCCTGGGGTACCCTGGGTATTAGGTTGGGAGCATTTGGATTGTCCCTGGTGGTCACCAGCTGTATTCTCCAGGACATTCTGGGCAGCTTGGAGCCTGAGCAGGGATTGGTGGGTAGGGGTGTGCTGCCCTCTGCGTCAGCAGAAGCCAAGGTGAAGGAGAGACCAGGACAGGAACTTGGTATGTATGGCCAGGAGGCCCTCATGGGCCCCGCTCCCCGAGATCTCAGCCTTGTGGTGTTTTTTCCCCACTATTGGAATTGAACCCAGGGCCCTTGCACTGAATTGCATACTCCATTCTTTTTATTTTTTAGTTTGAGATGGGGTCTTGCTAAGTTGTCCAGGTTGGGCTCAAACTTGCAATCTTCCTACATCAGCCTCCCAGAGTGCTGAGATTGCAGGTGTGCTGCGCCATCCCTGGCTCTGTTTTGGGCTTTTCATTCTGGAGCACTGGTTTCCTGGGAGAAAGCTGAGCACAGGGCTGGGCCAATGGTGGCTTTGGGCACATGGCTCAGCTTCTCTGAGTGTGAGTTTCATCATCTACACACCATGTATTAGGCTGCTGTAACGAGTTCCCACGGACTTAGTGGCTTGTAACAACACACGTTCATTCTTTCACAGTTATGGAGACTGGAAGTCTGGGCTGAAATGACGGTGCCAGCAGGCTATGCTTCTAGAAGCTCCAGGGGAAACTTCCTCACCCCTCTGGCCTCCGGGAATGGGAGGCTGTCTTTGCTTATCTCCCTGTCACTCAGGCTTCGTGCCAGCATCGAGTCCCCTCTAATGCCACTTCGTATCATCTTGTCCCAGCAAATCAAGTCTCCTTCATGGAAGGACACAGGTTCTTCCTGTGTTTAGATCCCGTTGGATAATCCAGGGTAATCACTCACTTTAAAATCCTTCACTTGACCCTATCTGCAAAGACTTTTTCCAAGTAAGGTCACAGTGCAGGTCCCCAGGGCTAAGGTCTAATGAACTGTGTGCAGTGCCTGGAACCTCAGAGTCACCAAGAGAAGGGGGCCCTCCTCCTCCCGAGGGGAAGTGCTTCTGGAGCCCAGGCAAGGCCATCCTCAGTTGGGGAGGGCCTGCCTGGGCCTTTGGGGTGGCTGCTCAGATATGCTCAGGTGGGGGATGGGGCATGGGGGATGGGCAGGACCACTCATGGATGTTGGAAACTCAAAAGCTGGAGCTTGTTGAGCTCTGACATCTTGGGCAGGGTCCAAGGGAGACTAGAGAAAGAGGTGCTCAGGGCTGGGTTTGCAGCTAGCACCTTTGGGTGATGCTCAGACTAGATCAGGATGAGTGTGGGGCTCCCCTCTGCATGTTCCCCAAATCTTGACCAAACCCAGTCCCTGCTTGCTTTCATCTCAGAACCAGAAATTTCATGCTGCCCACATTGCTGTTTCTTCTTCTCCTTCTCCTTGTTTTTCTCCCCCGTCCTTCTCTTACCCATCTCACCCTTGTTTCCTCTTCCTCCTCCTCCAAGCAACCGTTTTGTTTTTCCTTCATAACCCCTGGAAATCTCCTTAGTGGATACATTTAGTCTTTCTTGCTATGACCGTTAGGAAGCTCACACCTAGCAAGGAACCCAACTCAACCAAACAATGGAGAACGTGACATGTATAACAATAAAGTTCAGTGTTGTTTTCTTTTCTAGCCTTGCCCTCCTTTGTCCTGACTGTTCACCTCTTTCTAGGAGGTGATTTCATGTGTTTTGGAACTCGCCTCAAGTCTTGTGTTCGTGTGTGATGGAACAAGATAGGATTTATATAAACAAATCAACAGAGTGAATAGAGAACAGGTTTTTTTGGATTGAATATTCTGTCCAGCACTGGGACTGGAAAGCAGTGAGCAGGTTGAAGAGGTCGGGGTTTGTCCTCCTGGAAGGCAAATGGTCGTCCTTTCGCTTTCCCGCTGGCTGAGTCTGGGTGTGGGTCCAGTGCTTGGCGAATCAGCCAGCTGCGCTTGGCAGACACGCATGACAAGCTCCCCTGCAGGGGATTCGTAAGTCACTTGGCCGTGTTACCGATTCAGGTCAGGCAGGGTCAGAGGGCTCTGCGGGGCGAGCAGGACACCTGCCTGGCATCACGGGTGGTCTCCACGCTCCTAATTAGCCCCAGAAGTCTCCACAGAGGCAGACTTGGGTTTGGGCTGGGACCGGCATGGGGTAAGGTCCTTGGGAACTGAATCTGGGATCAGCTGTCAATCAGCCAGGATGAGGACACAGCTGGGCAGCTGTGACATGTGCTGCGACGGGGTGGTGGGGACTGCTGTGTCCTTGTCCACAAGTTGTCCCAGTCTGCTGATCCTTCCTGCTCCCTGCGCCTGACCCTGCCTGGTTGGGCCCTCCCGCTGGACTCATGGGCCTTTGCACGTGCTGCTGTGGGTAAGGGGACAGTTCAGCATGGTGGGGAGGTTAAGAGCCCAGCGGTCGGGACCAGATTCTGCTCTGCAGACTGCTATGTCTACGCTCTTGGGCAAGTTATTAACCTTTTGTGCCTGTCTTAGTTACTTTTCTCTTGTGGCTGATACAAAATACCTGACACCCAAAATTAAGGAAGAAAAGGTTTATTTAGCCCACAGTTTATGGAGGTTTCAGTTCGTAATCAGCTGGCTCCAAGGCAGGGTGGCATGGCACAGGGGCAACACTTCAAGGCGGCAGAAGACAGCAAAAGCAGCCAGAGCAAAAAGGAGCGGGGAGCAAGCCTCTTTTCCTCCCTCCTGTTGTATGCAGGCCAGCTGCCCTTGGATGGGCGTAGCACTTACACCAGCTCCGTGCTCAAGCTTCTAGAATTCTCAAGGTGACAAAATGTATCAACTGTGACAGTGCCTCAGTTTCCTCTCTGGAAAATGGGGGTGATTTATGTGCTGACCTCATGGGGCCATTTTGAAACCTGGTGAGTTCACCTCAGTAAAGTGCTTAGAAAGGCGTCGGCCATGGTGAGTGGTTGCCGAGGTTACTACCGCCCCTCCTGAAAGCCTCACCTGGCTGGCCTCCTTAGCGCCTCTCACGGCCTTCCCTGCCTGCCCTCTCCAGGCCGAGGCAGGATGCTTCCCCCGGGCTGCTGCAGGCCGACTTGCAAATGCTCATCTTGCGTCTCACTCTAAACCCTGAACCTTCAGGGCTGAGGCTGAGCCCGGCTCGTGTGTCTGCATGCGATGCTCAGCTCAGGACCTGGTGTGGATGAGGTACCAGGAAAAGAATAAGAGGATCACACACAGCAGTGAAGAAGCTATACTGCCAACAGCTGAGGGCGCCCTGGGTGGCACCTGGGCCCACACCATTCTGCCCGTGGCCCCCTGCAGGAGCAGGATGGGACGTCTCCCTCCTCCCAGGCCTGTGTGGGAGCGGGGTGTGCTGGTGCGTGGCCCAGTGCTCAGGTAGTAGGAATGTATCCAAACCTAGCTCCGCCTGGGTGTCTTTCTTACGAACAAATGGGCTCTGCCGCAGGAAGTCCCAGAGTGGGAGAGACGCCTTCGATCTACCCAGGAAGGCCGTGTGGTCCAGTGCTGAGAGCCAGGCTTCAGAGCTGGGGCCTGGAGTTCAGCTTTGTTGCCTCCCGGTGCCTCTGTTTCTTCAACTGAAAAATGGGGCAAATAACGACACCTGTGTCCTGGAATTTGGGCATGGTGCCTGGTGCACTCAATCATTCCATGAGCGGAGGCAATGACTATCACTCTTGTCATCATTCTGTATTTCTCACGGTGGCCAAAGGAGCCAGAGCACCACGTCATGATGGTTCTTTCACCCCTTCCTCCCCACAGCTGAGATTTGGCCTGTTAGCTGCAGCGCTGTTTTGGGGAAACTGCTGATGAATTCATAGATGCACCAGCACCCCAAACTCACCGCTCCTTTAGTGCTGGCTCCATAGCCTTTCTCTTTCTGCTATGATTTTGTGTGCTGATGTCTGTCCCTCTTTCTGGATGCGAGACCCCAGGGACTGGCAGGGCGCTCACTGAGGGCATGGCCGATGTGCCTCGTGCCATTCTTCCCAGGTCACTGTCTTCTCTCTCAGCTTGAACATGGTGATATTTGAAGACAGTTTAGTCTGATTCCGAAGTCAATGCCCCTTCCACAGTGCCCTGCTGGTCCAGTGCAGCAGGTGCGTGGGAATGATGGGCCTGTGCTTGGATGAATGTATTTAGTGCGTGGGACTCTGAGACACAAAAGGGGAATGGGATACAGATCATTGGCCTCACAGTCCAAGGCTTGAAAGTGTTGGCCATGCAGATGTTCCCACAATCCTCTAGGGCATCTAGTTCTCAAGGATGCTGTGGTACATTGTCTTTGTTATTGCTCCACAGCTGTCACCACTTTTTTCTCTGATTGTAGAACTCCCTGGTCTGTCCAGTGCTGGCCAGCTGAGTTGTAAGGCAAATTCTACTGGGAGGAGGGGCTTCCTTCAGAAGAGAGAGAGCCTGGAGGAGATCTCTGTGACTCTTTTGGTCTTTGTGGGCTACCTTTGGCACAGTTCTGGGCAGGATCTTATGCCTGACTGCCATATCCTGATCCTCAGATCAAGGTCAAAAAATGGCAGGAGCCACCACCTGTGTGCTGATGTCAGTGACCTAACCTCAAATATCTCCCCTCCAGACTCCTGAGGAAATACCCAAGAAGGCGTGAGATAGTGGTGCCTGCGAAGGCTTCTGTGGCTGTCATTGGGATTCTGTGACTTGTACCTGAAGCATTCCCATCAAATGCAGAAGTTGAACAGAGATGGGGTGAGCTGGGTCTGTGGCACTGGAAAGCCTGAGGGACACTCGTGCCTGTCTCAGAATCAGCAGCAGACTTTGTGAACCAGTCACTTAACCCAAATGCATCTTGGTAAAGGAAGGCTTCCTGCTAGGCCAGAGAAGAACATGGGCACTTCTGTCCCCAGTGTCCCCTTGCCAGCCACAGGAGAAGTGCCCTAGGGTGATTCTCTGACAAGCACCTTTTTGGACGGAGGCCCTTCTAAAAGGGGAGATGTGTGGCTGGGGCTGGCAGGCGGGGCAGGAGGGACATTAGATCTGGGGTCACAAGCAGCATGGCTGCCTTGGAGCTTAGAGAAGATAAGGATTCAGGTGAGAAGATAAGGTTCAAATTCACATTAAGAGAAATGTAAGAAGCAGTGGATCTGGAGGTCAGACAAGGTCAAAACGAAACAGGAGAAGGTAAAGACAGCCTCAGCATGAGCACTGGCCACAGCCTGCTGGGAGTGCAGGCCCTTGGGCCCCACCCACACCTCCTGAACCGGACACCTCAAGGTGAGACACAGCAAGATGCCCTCCAGGCGATCTCGATGCTCTCAGAAACTTGAGACCAACTAAAGTTGCTCAAGACTCGGGCTGTGAATAGTCGCCAGGTGCCCAGGTGCCACCTTGGCAGAGTGTCGACCCCTGCTGCGGGTACAGAGGGTGAGATTTCAATGAGCCACACCAGGATGGTTGTGGATGCAGCTGTTAATTTATGAAACGAGGACATGGGAATTCCCACATCCTCGCCTTCTTATGCTTTGTGGGTTTTGGGACAGAATTTGAGACAGTGCATGCTGACACAGCTCTCTAAGAAAGGATAGGAGAAGAGAGTGTGCGGGTGTGTGCGTGCACGTGGGTGTGTGCGTGCACAGAGGGAGCTGGAGGGACCCGCCGACACCCTGCCACAGCTTGAGGCAACCCCTAATTGGGATCCATTTCTCTTTTTCCTCAGCTGCTGGCTCAGCTCCGTGGAGAAGCGACACGCTGACAGCAGCCGCGGTGCGGACTGTGTCCCCACTCTGGCTGAGGTGTGGGCTCTACACGGGGCATCGATGCCAGCTGGGCAGCCTGCCCGTTGATGGATTAAGCTGTAAGGGACATCCTTATTGGGAGCTGGCTCCCTGCTCCTGCCCAGCTCCAGAGTCCCAGAAAGCCCATGTCACTGCTCTGGCATGGGGCTCTCCCGGGAGCTCATTTAGCAGCAATGTGCTTGGAATCAAGCAAACCCCTAAATGTTAACTGTTCTGGATGTCCACTTCCCTGAGTGGGGTCGTCCCATTGGAGGAATGGGGAATCAGCTCCATTTAAGCTGCAAATGGTTCCAATTAGTCTTCTTCTTTCTGCCTTCATTTATATTGCATGAGTTAGGGGAAGCAGAGCCACTTCTCCGGTCTGCCAGCCTCCCTTCCTTCCCTCCATCCTCACCCTTCCATGAGGAATGTCTTGTTCACTCCAATCCTGGCTCTCTAGCATCTTTCTCCTCTGCCCTGCCTCTCCATCACCATGGTGACTGCATCAGTGCAGACCCCAGGGGCTGTGGAGATGCCTCCTGCATGGCGTCCCTGTGTCTTGTCTGGAAGGCTGAGTTATTCCATAGGCGCAGTAAGTGTACTGACAATGGCCCATACAGACATTTTAATTTCTTTTATCTTTAAAAAAGCAAACCTTCAGGTAGAAGAAAGTGTTTTAAAAGATAAGATTAATATATTAGCCTCTATTTCTTCTGGAGGAAAGGGCCCTGTGAAGACGGAAGTGCCTAGTGCCCATGAAAGTCACCACGTGACCCTGCTTCCCTGTCGCAATCCATCTTTTGCTTGGTGTTTAAGCTTCAAAAAGAGAAGTCTCTGGTCACATCCCTTTGCTGCTTGTAATGGGGTGGGCAGAACGTCCCCAAGTGACCCTGGCAGTGGGCTCTGGGCTGGACGGACAGCAAACCAGGGAGGATTGAGTGCTTCACACCCTGTTCTCCCAGCAGAGGCGCTGCACCTCCGCTCAGCTTCCTGAGGGACTTCCTGGACTTTCTGTTCCTTAGAGGAGCTATGACATCACCTGGGTGCTGAAGTCTCCAGGCCCTGGGAGATTGGCATTTGTGGGCAACTCCTGCAAGCTTCTGGCCCCTCACATCTGACTGCTCAAGGCCCAGTGGTCTGTTGAAGCAAGGCTGATTTCATTCTGGCACATTACAAAGGGAGAAACAACAAGAAAGAAGGTCTCTCTACCAGAAGGCAGACTCTTCTTCATCTATTTTAAGTAGTCTGGAATAGTTTCTAACCCCAGACGCACAGAAGGTGGATGCCAGATGGGCTGAACGCTGGAGGACACTGCTGACCCTCAGTGTCCAGTACCTGCACGATGCAGTGTGGAGATCCTTAGCCTGGCACCTCTGCTCCTCCAACAGCTGGCCCTGGTCACTTCTCCCACACACTTCCTTGCTCATTTATTTATCAGTCCTGAATATGCATGCTGCTGCAGGCTTCCGAAGGTCTTGGTCCATTCCTTATTAGTATAACTGAGTTCTGCAGACTGGGTCATTACTAAGGAAAGGAGATTTATTCAGCACATGGTTCTGAAAGCTAGGAAGTTCAGGATTGGGTGACTGCCTCCAGAGAAATCTTTCTAGCTGGTGGGGACTCTGCAGGGGCCTGAGGTGATACAGAGCACCCCATGGTGACAGGGACTGAGCGTCCTAGCTCAGGCTTCTGCTCTTCTTATAAAGTCACAGTCACATTAGGTTAGGGCCCCATTAATGTTGGAGCCTCATTTAACCTTACACCCTCCCACCAAGTCACAGTTCCTCATATCATGGACTCAGTTCCTACCTTCACAATGGGGATCAAACCCTGACATGAATGTTGGGGACCCTGAGCTTCTGCACCTACTCCTCTCCCTGCAATCTCCTCCTCCTACCCATCTATCCACCCACCCATCCAAACTCTATGGAGATGTTACCTCCTCCCAGAAGGCTCTCTGGAGCCTCCTTACCCTTATTCCAAGATAGATGAGAGAGTGTTAAGAAAACAAACAGATTTACTTTAGCTCTTCCTTCTCCTCTTCCACCTCTATGAAGTAGAGGACAGTCTGACTTACTTTTTATTAGAAATCCAAAGTAAATAAGGAAGGGAGGAGCAAAAGGAAGAGACTCCTGTCCATTTACCCTTTGTTTGTTTTTTGAGACAGAGTCTTATTATGTAGTTCAAACTGGCCTTGAGTTCACTATGTAGCCCAGGCTGGCCTTTATCTTGAGGTGATCCTCCTGCTTCAGCCTCCCAAGTGCTGGTATTATGGCATGTGCCACCACACCTGGCTTACTTGCTTTTTTGAATTCATGAGTGTTAAGATTTGTTTTACTTGATTCACATCCTTTTGTAAAATAAGAAAAATTCAAAACGATTCATAACAATGAGGTTCATTAGTTATTGGTGATTGAACCAAGGGTCTTGGCATGGAGCTACATCCCTAGGCCTTTTTAATTTTTATTATGAAACAGGATCTTGCTAAGCTGCCCAGGTGGGACTTGAGCTTGTGAACCTCTTGCTTCAGCCTCCTAAAGTGCTGGGATTACAATCATGCACCATTACACCCAGCTTCTTTCTATACTCTTGCTATGTGTTCTCTAAATATCTTGTTGTATTTTAGTTATTTTGCGATGGTTTTAACACTCAGAAATTTTAGTATTTGATGTAGTTAATATTTTTTCTCTTATAATTTGTATCTTTTGCTAGTTGTCTAGGAAATTGTTTCCTAACTCCATGTGATTAGGATATTCAACTAACTTTCCTTGTCATAGCTTTAAAATTTTGTTTTGATGTATTGGGAATTTTTTTTGTGTGTGTGGTGTGAGGTAGGGATCCATTTAACAATCTGGTTTCTAGAGTTTGCGAGTTGTCTCACCATTGAGTAAACATCCTCTTTCCAAAAGATGCATAACACCACCTGTGACATGTGCTAAGTACTCTTAAATTCAAGGGAAGGTTTCTGGGTCTTCTGGTCTGTTCTACTCATAGATGTATCTATCTTCCACGTGTCTTCTGTTATTTTAATTTCTCATTGCTTCTTTGTTTTTAGTGTTGGGAGCTGAACCCAGGGCCCTGTACATGCCAAGCAAGAGAATAGTTATCTCATTGCTTCATAGTCTTCATATCTAGTTGAGAAATTTCTTTCTCCTTGTTCTTTTACCTTCACTCTTCTTTGCTCTTAACCACTTCTGACGAATGTTAGAATCAGTTTGTCAAGCTCTATGAAAAGCTCCATTGGGATTCAGATGTGAATTGCAATGAATTTATAGATTAATTTTGAGCAGCACTGATATCTGTATAACACTGAGATCTTCCAAGCATGAATACAGGATATTTCTCCATTTTTGCGAGTATTCTCTTATGTCCTTCAGTAACTTTTCATAATTTTCTCCATAAAGGTCTCTCACATCTTTCATTGGATTTATTCTCAAGTAACTTAACAGTTTTTCTTGCTTTTATGACTCAAAACTTTCTTTCAGTTATATATTCTAACTGATTATTGTGGGCATATAAGAATGCTATTGTTTTATCTGGAAACTTCAGTTGACAACTTTGCTAGTTCTAGTCATAGATTATCTTGGATTTTCCACATAAACAACCTTACCACCCAGCAACACTAATATCTCTGTTTCATTTTTAAAATTTCTTATCTGACTTTTTCTTGTTTTATAATACTAGCTAAGACCTCTAGTTGAATGCTGAATAAAACATTACAGCAGGCTTGTTCATTTTGTGTTTTACTTTAATTTTACTTTTACTGTTTCATGAATATTACATATGACTTTTACTTGAAAGTCTTTTTTTTTTTTTTTGGTAGTACTGATGATTGAACCCAGGGCCTTTGTACTGAGGTATATCTTTACCCCTTTTAAAGTTTTTAAAATTTTGAGACAGGGTCTCAATAAACCACTAAGTTACCCAAGTTGGGCTTGAAAGTATGATCCTCTTGCCTCAGCCTATCAGAGTGTTGGTTTATGGGCTTGCATGTGGCTTTTAGATATTTGATAGATATTTTCTTTTTCAAGAAATGTCCTTTACTCACAGTATACTGCATACATGTGTTTCTAACAACTTTTTTGAGATAAAATCCGTGTGCCATTTAAAAGCGTGCAACTCAATGGAGTTTGGTAATATTCACAGAACTGTGTGACTATTGCTACTGTCCAATCTTAGTACATTTTTATTACCTTAAAAAGAAACTTCAATCATCCTCTCTCCATCACATGACAATCTCTCAGCTCCTCTCTCTGTAAGCATCGGTCTATTGTGGAGATTCCTTATGGATGGAATCTTTCAACATGTGTGGTTTCTTTTGTCTGACTTCTTTCACTTCCATAATGCTTTAAAGATTTATCCATATTATGGCACGCAGCAGTACTTTATTCCTTTCTATTGCTGAATAATGTTTAATTGCATGGCTGTATCATATTTTGTTTATCCATTTACCTCTTGATAGACATTTGGAGTCGTTCCACTTTTTGGGTATGTGATAATGCTGCTCTGAACGTTTGTCTGCCAGTCTTTGTGGGGACATGTTTTCTGTTATCTTGGGTGTGTACCTTAAGTGGAATCAGTGGGTTGCATGATAGCTCTGTGTTAACTGCCACACTGTGCTGTGAAGTGGCTGCGCCATTGTATATTCTCACCAGCAGTGTCTGGGCGCTGTCACACCCCTGCGTCCTTACCAATCATTGTTATTTTATAGCCTAATGGGTGTGAAGTGGTGTCTCATTTGTGGTTTTGATTGCATTTCCCTACTGACTAATGACATTGGGTGTCTTTTCACGTGCTTATTAGTCTCATGTATCTCCTTTGGAGAAATGTCTGTTTAAACATTTTGCTCATTTAAGAAAACTTGGTGTTTGTTTTTTTTTTTAAACCATTGAACTTAGTTTTCCTTAGATGGGCTGAATTGGAGTCACTTATCAGCTATATAACTTGCAAATATTTTCTCCTACTCTGTGAATTATCTTTTGGTTTTTTTTGTCCTTGCGCTTTAGGTATGATAGCTAATAAACCATTGCTAGATCATGAAGTGTTACACCTGTTTTCTTCTAAGAGATTCATAGTTTAAGATGTTACATTTAGGCTTTTGACCAATTCTGAGTTAATTTTGTATATAGTGTTCTGTTTTTTGGCTCTGGAGTGACTCTCAAAGGTCTATGTATTAAAGGCTTGGTCCTCAACTCAGACTATTGGAAGCTGGTGCAAACTTAAATAGTTGGGACCTACATAAAGAAGTGAAAGCCTGAGACATTTCTAGGTAAAGGGTGCACCTTGAGATCATACTTGTAAGTAAAATAAATTGGACACACATGTAAATATTGTATGGTTTCTCTGGCATGAGAAACCAAAAGTATAAATAAGGACCAAAATGTACAATAGATACTGGGAAATGGGAAGAAAATGTTCAAATGAGAAGAGGAATGAGAGGACAAGAAAAAAAAAAAGAATAGAAAAAAAAACAGAAACAAAGCTTTTGTAAATAAAGAGGGGCTGAAGGGAGGGGAACGGGAGGAAAAGAAGAAGCAAGACATATCATGCGCGAGTACAAATTCCCTATTATGAATGCTATCACTATGTATATCTAAAATGTATCAATAAAATTTTAAAAACAGTTGGGGCCTAATGGAAGGTTTTTAGACCACTGGGGGCATGGCCTTGGGGAGCTGTGGGACTCTGGCCTCTTCTTCTTTTTTCTTTTACTTTTTGGCCATGACCTGAGCGACTTTGCTCCACCAGGTATCTCTTCTATGATGTGCTACCTCACCGCAGGCTAAAAACTGGACCTTTCAAAACTGTAATCCTCTTCTCATTATAAGTTGATTGTCTCAGTTATTTGTTATAATAATGGAAAGCTGACATGGTGT